>CAUYRT010045300.1:0-14128 GCA_963574885.1 Lepilemur ruficaudatus
TAATGTATCAACTGATTTGTAATCTGTGATAGAAAAATCAATTGTAGTATCATGTTTAAATATTAACAATTTTTCAAATATATGTCATATTATAAATTAAAAAAAAATAAAAAATAAAGTAATGAACAAAAAAAAATAAAAATAAAAATAAAAAAAGGAAAGAAATACAAAAAAAAAAATAATAAAGCTGAAAGCAAAGCATTAGAACATTTATCAGGTGTCAGGCAGAGTGGGGAGGAGGGGATGGGTATATACATACATAGTGAGTGCGATGCGCACCATCTGGGGGATGGACACGCTTAAAGCTCTGACTCCGCGGGGGAAATGGGGGAAAGACAACACATGTAACCTAAACATTTGTGCCCCCATAATATGCTGAAATAAAAAAAAAAGAAAAGCATTAGACTAAATACTATTTTAAAATGATTATCAGCCATAAATTAATCACAAAAAGGAATAAATGTGCTAAATATAGTTAACATTCTTATAGCAAAAACGAGCCACACTTTCCTACTTTATGAAACTCTTTCTAATTAATCTTAATCAGCAATGGAGCTTGTTTTACTTTCCTGTAGGTTAGTGGGTAGAGCACTATAATTTTGGATATTAGACTGCGTTCTTTGTGTCTCTCATGTTAATTAAATCTGTTCATGTTGCAACTGATATTTGTCGGCTTAAATTTTTCCTTGGAATAGAAGTCAGTTATCTATGGCTGTGAGAAAAGAGATACCTACCCTCACTTAAATATGGCATTTTGTTTGCCAAAAGAGCTGTTTGCATCGTGCTGAACTCATTTGCATGCCTATTTATCAAATGTGATAAATCTGTGAGAGCACTTTTTAAATTGTAAAATACTGGAGAGGTGGAAATTGTTACTGCTACTGCTCTGCTGCTATTAATTAATTAGCCTGGTGATGGGCGATTGTTAATTCATTTGACCAACAAAATTAGCTAATTTAGAAGTCCCCAATTCCAAAGTCAACCAATACACTAATAATAAAGTTAACATGAAGCTAATATATGAGCAAATGAGATATGTTCTCCATAGGAACACCCCAAGATGGGTGCAACCAGCACCGCTTTTTTCTGCTCTAACAGAATTGTAATCTTTATACATATACACAGGTGTATGTATGTGCACATTTGGCAGCCCCAGGGATTATTAAGATTGTAAGTATACAATAAAATTTTAGGCTCATGCTAGGGATTTTGCATGTCAAATAAAACTCTGGTCAATGAGTATCATAAGCACTTAACATTTGGTCCAATAAATCTCTATGAAATAATAACCCCTCTCCCACCCTTCTACATGTTAGAATTATCTTGAAACAAAGATAGCTCACAATCTCCTCTTCTACAGAATCCTCTGTTGGCTTCTTTTTTTACCACCTATATTTTACTTTTTCCTCTGTCTGTTCCCTGACCTCCTTTCTTTAATTCCCTTTGGTCTGCTGTGCTCTTGTACTACCAATATCAAAAGTTCGATTTTCTCTTCCTCATTCTCTTTTCAGGCTTTTTCTTTCCTGCCAGTGATAATCAATGTCAATCAAATCCTTATAAAACTCCTTCTTTCCCATAAATTTTTTCAGAGCTATGTCACAGTGAAGGGTTTGCTCGGATTTGCGGCTATTCTTGTTTAGCTTGAGCACATCATAGACACAAGAATCTTTGAGTGTTTGTATGATAGATTCTACCGCACATGTTTCAAAGGATTTGAAATGAAACAATATTTTTCTATCTCTCAGTTGGGACCTTAAAAACCTGCAATATCATTGACTCAAGGCTGTTTTTCATTTCCGAGACTGGAGAAGGTCTGGGATTATCTCTCTTGGGCCTGGAATTCCATTCTCAATGCACCATATAATGGATTTTTTTTAAAGATGACCACTAGAATACAAATTTAATTAATAGAAGCCTATAAACCCAAATTTTTAAACAATGCATATATTAGTCAGGGTTCTCCAGAGAAATAGAACCAATAGAAGATATATGCTATTGACTCACGTGATTATGGACACTGAGAAGGCCCATGATCTGCTCTCTACAAGCTGGAGACCCAGGAAAGCTGGTGTAGCTCCAAGGTCTGAGCACCACAGAGGCAATGGTACAGATTGCAGTCTGGGTCTAAAGGCTTGAGAACAAGGAGCATCAAAGGCAGGAGAAGATCAATGTCCCAGCTTAAGCAGTCAGGCAGAGTTAATGAAACCTTCCTCAGCCTTTTTGTTCTATCCAGGCCCTCAATGGATTGGAGGAGGCCCACCCCCATTGGGGAGGGCCATGTGCTTTACTCGGTCTGTCCATTCAAAGCTAATTTCTTCTAGAAACATCCTCATGGGCACACCACCCAGAAATAATGTTTAACCAGCAATCTGGGCATCTCATGACTCAGTCAAGTTGACAAACAAAATTAACCATCATGATGTCACATGGTGATATAAGTGTTGGTTTGGATTTTAAATAGCATGAATGCTGGGATGGAACAAAGAGTAGAATAACTGGGTCACATAGTAGCAAGTAGTAAGAACCACAATTCCTCATTAGCTCACAAAAAGAGACACCCTCTCACATAACTATTTGGAGCAGCAATAGGCTCTTTGGCCAGCCATGGACACTAATCTGTCTGCTAACTAAAGAGGTCGCTCTCTCTGCCTGAAAAAAAGTATAGCCCGGGATCCTGGGGACCTTCAGGCTGCTTAGCACAGACCAAATACCCACCAGCTAGAGATATTGCAGGATACCCCTGCTGCTGAGGAACTCTTCCACCCCCTCCTGGGGCAATAGGAGGAAATAACAAAACATATTTGCCATTGTGTAAATGACTGCTCTTAGTTGTAAGGTACAGTCAAAACATAAGACATCCAAATAGATAGTCCATGGCCACCATCAATACTGTCCATAAACCAATCCACGTCCTTCTGATTTTCCTTCAAAATATGTATTTCATTAATTCCTATTAGTGGTATCCAGCTCAGGCCTTGATTTTGTCATGTGCAGATTCTATAGTTATCATATCTTGAAGGCCTGCCACACGACAGACACACTTCGCCTATGTTATTATTAATTTCACAGTAACATTGCAACTCAATAATAATGCTATTTGATGGGTGAGGAATGTAGTGGAAAGCTATTGGTTTTGTTTGGCTGGCACACCTTCCTCTCCCTCATCTTCTTTTGGAACATTCTTCTTTCCCTACCTCATTCCTGTGATACCAACCATGATGTCCTTATTCCTCCTCCTAGACGTATTTAGGTCAACCTCCAGCCACAGTGATGTCCCAGGAGTGAGGTTACACCAACAATCACACAACAACAGCAGCAGCTTTGTGCTGGCAACAATTCCAAACCCTTTAAATACATTATGTCATTTGATCCTTACAACAAGTCTATGACTTAAGTCCTTTTATTTTTCCCATTTATCAGATGAGTAGACAGAGACACAGAGTGGTTAAGGAACTTGCCTGAGGTTATAAGCCACTCAGAACTTCAGCTGTGGAAAGAGTCCTTTTCTTTCTGATGACAAAGGTAGGAAGAGGTGAGCACAAAGTTACCGGTAGTCACGTCCCTTACTCCATCATGAAAACTGCCACCACCTTCCTCAAAGAAGAAAAGAGAATTCTGGCAGGTTTTAAATCTCTTGTTCAATTTCTTGAGTTCCCCGATCTGTCTGGGTGCATGTTTTCCCAAAGCTGGGTTGTTCAGCTTTTCTTCAGCTTTGTGAGCCACGTCAGTAATTAGACAAGAAATTTCTTTTTTTCTTCTAAAATATAGATTGAGTTGAGAGATTCGATCACTTGATGGCGAAAGATTTCTGGTTCATACAAGGAAAAGGAGGCTCAGAGAGGCTAGACGGTAGAAGCGGGAGTTACTGCCAGGCTTTTCTGATTCCAAAGGGCCTCTCTATTCCACTTAACCACACCCCTTCCTCAGGGGCCTCCTTAGCCACCACCTTCCCAGAATCTTACCCTTTCAGGTCTTTCTGTTTATCACCCCACAGAGTTAGATTCTCAGCACTCTTCAGTTTCTCCGATGGTTTTCCACATTTCCTGATGCAAACCCAAACTTCTCTGCCTAGTTTTCAACACCTTCCAAATCAGACCTCACTTAACTTTGAAAACTTTCCCACCAACCCCCACCCAACATGAACCTAAACCAATTCATGTCATTCACACCTCTGTGATTTCATTACTCAAGTCCTTTCAAATGGCTAAAACCTGACCCAGTCAAGACTCAGTTCAGCAGATTCTGACTACTCTAATCATCATTAATTTCTTTAGGAGTGTTGGAACTACTTTGTCCAGAAACCATTTACTAAGGCAAGTGGAACCAGAATATTTATCTTCACATCTTCATACACTTTCATTTCATTTGTTACCTATTTCATAAAAGTATTGCTAATTGTGAAATGTAAAATAAAGGTTGTAGGGAAAAAAGGAACCAAATTGTAGAATAGATTCCATTTTAAGTAATTGTGAAGCTGATTTCCTTTTATACTTTTTTCTTTTAGTTAAATGGCTCATGTTTGTCAGTGACAAACACGGAATTCAGTTAAAAATCTATCTGAATAGGAAAAAACAAGGACTATGATTAACTCCAAGCATATATTTCCTAGCTGAGCTGTATTCCCTTTCCTGCGAGGAGTTCAAAGCCCTTCCTCTGTGTGAAATGTGCAGCTCCCAGTGGTGGTTTTCAGAGAAGCTGGGCTTGCATTCCTCCCTTGCAAAGCAAGTCACCCTTAAGCACACTCTGGAATACTGTGATCCTATGAAGTGGAAAATCACAAAGCCCGCTGACACTCCTGTTGTTCCTGAAAATGCTGTTTGTGTCCCATTTCTTCTAAAATTTTGGAAGATTTGTTACAATTTTTGGTTTAAGTAAAAGCTGTTTGAGCCCTTGACATGGAGATCTTTATATGGGACTTAAAGGTCCTCCACTTTTACTAGTTAATACTCCTACAAGCTTTGTTTAGCTTGTTCTCTAATTACCATCATGTCCAAATGTGATTTACAAAAGGCAAATCAACAAAACATTTAGGAAAACAATGCAGGAAATATTTTCATGACTTCAGCATAAGAAAATGACTTTAATAGGACACAAAAAGTGCTAACAATAAAGAAAAAAATCGACAACTTTGACTTTATTTAAATTAAAAACTTATGTTTATCAAATCACACAGGTTAGACGATAAAAAGGTGAGCACAACTGGAAGGAGACATTTGTACACATATAACTACAAATGAATAAGAAAAAAACAATTTTAAAAAATGATGAGCAAAAGCCTTGAACCAGCACTGTACCAGAGGAAATCCAAATGAACAACAGAATTTGTGAAAAGTGATGAATTTCATTAGTAATCAAGGAAATGCAAATAAAAACCCAATAAGATACCATGAATTTCCTACCAAAATAGTTAAAATTCAAGACTCAAAATACTGTGTAGAAAGAACTAGAACTCTCATACATCACTGATGGAAGCATAAGTTATTAGCACTGTCAGGTTTTAGGGTCTGAACTGTCAGTTCTTTTTAAAAAATTATTGGCACTGGCAATTAGAAAATCATTAGATTTCTCAGAACATTTTCAATAGAGTAATTTGGCTAAAAGGCAAATTTAAAGGTTTTATATAAGATGGAAGTGAAAAAGAAATGCAGACAGTTGGTGTATAAATGTTGAAAAAATTGAAGCAACTAGTAATAGCTCACCCAAATATAAACTATAATAAACATATTTGTTTATGTGCACACTATACTTGCTGATTCCTCAATCTTTAATTTAGTTTTAGTGCAAATCCTTACAAAGATGCTCTGGTTTCTATTTTTTAAATTAACCATAGTAACCCATAAATTCGATGAACATCCGTACCCTACCCTATCTACAGAATTGAGAAGTGTTTTCAGTTTTGAGATATAAATGGCCAGTCATAGAGGAAAAATAGTTTTGACTTGAATTAATAGTACATTTGGCTTGAAAATTTGTTTTTAAAATAATAAATATTGAAAGGTGAGTTTTAATTATCAATGCACGGTTTATCTCAAGTTCTAATAGCAATATATCTTCTGTATTCCTATTCTATTTTTCACACTCTGAATAAGATGATTCAGCAATACCTACTATAATTAAAAACTTAATATAAATATAGGGAGCATACTCCATTATAAAAATTAATGCAGAAGCAAGTGGTATAAATTTTCATTCAAGAAAGTAATTAATAAGAACTTTACTGTCTATGTTCATAAGTCTGATTTTTCTCATTAGAATAACTATTCGGTCTTACATTTTGGAACTTGCTTACTTTTTTTTTATATAACATAAAGCCACTATCATTTAATTAAAACCATTCCATTAAATAGCTGACCTTTTACTTGATAAGACTTGGTACTAAGTTTGATTCAAATTCCAAGTCAAAAGCATTTTCAGCTGAAGGCAAAAGAATATTCAGGGAGAGGCTCTAAACCACTCTCTGCATTAAGGTTCCCTGCCTAAATCACTCACTGGGACTTTGCATATGATTAGAAATAGTGGCCCCTGGGAGGGATTACTGCAACTCAGAACTCACAAAATTGATGAAGAGTGTTAAGTTCCATGGTCATAAAGCCATTAAAGAAATATTTTGAAATATTGATTAAATTTTAAATTCCACAGAATCATAATTTATGAACGTAGTCTCAAAATGAAAGTCAAAGTTAAATGTATTTTGAAAATTTACCAAAAATGTAAACATAATAAATAGCACACTTCTTTATTGCTGTAATATTAAGATTACTGGATCAAAAGGCACTATCATTTTCATAGCTCTTAATACATATTGCCAGGTACCTTCCAAAAGCAGGAGTAATAAGTTCTTTTCTGTGTGCCAGACTCTGTTTTATCTAAATTTTTCTTTTGGTCTTTTAAATTGCATTTAGAATGTTAAGATGAGGCCATTGCCACAATATATCAATTTATTCATCTCTAAAATACATGAAGCAAAATGTCTCCAGGGCACTCTGATAAGACTGCTACCCAAAATCCTGAGATGACCCTGGTTCCTGTCCCTTCTGAAATCTTGTCAGCCAATTCTTCTAATTAATACATTTGTATTGATCTATTGCTTGCAACCAACAACCTGTGACAAATACACCTCCTCACACATAGAATATTTCCAGGCAGCTTACATGCCTTTCTAGCTAAACCTAAAGCCACAAAGCAGTAACGGTGAATTAAGATAAGACCCGAGACAGAGAAGGGTAAACAAGTACTATTTGATCATGAGATTTGATTTCCTTGATGGCCTGGCTAAGTATGGATGAAGGGACTTGCAGAATAACCTGATCTAGACAGGTAAGAGAGGAGATAAAATAAAACCTTATAAAAAAATCATTGAGTGTTTGGATTGTCTAAACATGAAACAGGTTTCGGCATTCCTTCAGAACCAAAAGTAGTTTAAAGATGAAAAAATAAATTAGTGTTTTATAGGGTAGGTACTAAAAGAATGTAATTTGTCATCTCAGAAGGAATAAGATTTCAGACTAAGCAATGCAAACAGTACGGCAGAAGTTTTTGTTAGAGAAATAATTAATAGATTTTTCTATTTTCTCAGTTAAATTAACCTTTTCATCTTCCATTTGGGAATTTATTTATTTTTGTACACACAAAGAATTGTCATCATTTATTGGAAAGTAAAAATAAGTTTGACTATCTTTTTTTGTTTGTTTGTTTGTTTGTTTTTGTCACTGATTTAAAGCTCATAGGTTTGACTATGTATGGACAATTGTAAAAAGTAAAAATAGGTTGGAATATTTATGGCTGCTAAGCCCACAAGGAATCTAGGGACTTTGGGCATGTCACCTCACTCTAACTTCCTTTCTCCATACCAGCCCCTTCTTAACACCCTTAACACCAGTAGCCCCGCACTTCTCTTGCAATAAAATCCCAAATTCCACAAGACCCTGATGTATCTGCCTCTCTGAGATCACATCACACCACACTCTTCCTGACCCTTTGTCCTTCAGCCACGTGCCTTCTTTCAGTTCCTCGAATCATCCTGCTGAGCACAGCATCTTCACACATATTCTCCGCTCTCCCCAAAATATCCTCCCTCCTAGCCCACAATCTTCCTGCCTCAAATTAATTCAGCACAAACATGGCTCCTCTGGGAAGCTTTAACCACCCCAGCAAGCAGGTCGGGTTCTTTCGGTCCTCACCTTCATAGCACTGAGCTCACTCAGGCCATAAATGTGCATTTATTTGTGTAACTATTTGACTTATGGTCTCTTCTACTAGATTTTAAGCTACCATGAGAGCAGGAATTACATCTGCTTTTACTTACCATTTTATCCTCTGCCACTAAGATAGTGCCTGGCATAACCTAGGCACATAAAAATTACTTGATAAATTAAGAAAAGAGCCGATTCCCTTGGTGACAATGTCAAAGACAGAATCCTGGGCTGGAGACCAGAGGTTTGAGCTTGTTGCACTTGCACGTTATTCCTGATACCCAGATACGGGGCTGAAAGAAATCTGAGCAGGGCTACCTTCTGCAGGTTTGCATTTCTGCAAAGATCTACCAGTCCTGATAAATGTGTAGGTAGCCTTCTATGCAACTCCTTCTCCTCACACATCTGTAGGTGCACCTAGAATGTTTGTCTGGTAACATGTGGCTGACCTTGGATTACTATTCCTCTCCTCGCAAAGATAACACAGAGGGATGCTGCCCACAAATGACACATGCTTTGAATCTTTCTCTAGTAGTACTGGAAGAAAGCAGGTAATGAAAAAGTAATCCTTTTACGTGTTTCTGTTTTCTAATTTCATTATACCTCAGATTGTGCATCTAAAAACATGGGTGCGGAGCCTGGTTCCAAGCAAGTGACAGAGAAGAAAGACCACCATCAATATAAAGATGAATCAGAACTTTGTTTTTCACAGGAAATGGGATTAGCAGCCTGTTTGTATGAAAAATGGAATATAATGGGAGTGAAATGGAAATGTGCTTGTTTTAAAAACAATATGCAGAATTTAAATTTTTTATTGTCAAAATCTTGACATTAGGGATATAATCCTGAAAAGATATTGGGTTAAAATAAACATAGCATCTTTTCCTGGTTTAGTAAATAAAATATCATAGTTTATTTTCTTCCATGAAACAGCTTTTTAGGTAAAATATATTTTAACAATTCCAGCCTGTATCATTTATGCCTACATTTTAGCACATATACCTGGTAATTTGTAAATACAACATTCATTTTCAAAGAGCAAGGGAAAAATAAACTAGTTGCTAAAAAGCAGAAAAGACAACTATTGAATTTGATGAGAATTTTCCACGAATAGTTGAATAGTTGGTGTGACTCTATTACTTTAAGTGCATACTAAGGAGACATTAAAAGTTTTCTAACCAAACAACAATAGAGATTTAGGTTGCCAAATATTTTTTTCTCTCTGAAGCCCAGAAATTTTATACAAAATTTTCATTTGAATTTCAGGCAAGATTTCAAAACATTTTGTTTTTTTAAAAAAAATCACTAATCTGTCCCTTCATTCTGCAGGCAAATAAAATGTAAAGACTTCTCTGAGCTTCTGTCTCTATTGTCAACAATCGCTGTATCCTTCAGAACGTGTCTGCTATAGTTTGGATGTTCATCCCCCAAACCTGTTGTTGAAATTTTATCCCTAGTGTTGAAGGTGGGGCCTAATGGGAGGTGTTTGGGTCATGGGGGCAGATCCCTGATGAATAGCTTGGTGCCCTCCTCTTGGTAATGAGTTCTTATCCTATTAGCTCCTGTGAGAGCTGGTTGTTAAAATGAGCCTGGCACCTCCCTCCTCTCTCTCTTGCTTTCTCTCTCTCTCCATGTTATCTTTCAACACGCTGACTTCCCTTTGCCTTCCATCATGAATAGAAGGAAACTGAAGCCCTCACCAGGAGGAGATGCTGGTGCCCTGCTTCTTGTACAGCCTGCAGAACCACAGGCCACATAAACCTCTTTTCTTTATAAATTACCCAGCTTTGCATATTCCTTTATAGCAACACTAGACAAACTAAGAGGGTATCTATTTGAAATTTCGTCAGCTGGTTCATCACATCAGGTTGTAGTTATACATAATTTGTGTTTACTTTCTTCTCTCACTAGACCATAAGCCCTCTAACAGCAGGGATTATTTTACTCATGACTGTTTTCCTGTATTCAAGGCCAGGCACATGGCACATAGCACACAGGCACTATACCTTTTCGTTTAGCCGATGTACACACAAGTTGTTCATAGAGAAAAATTATTATGTGATATATGTGATATAGGAAAAAATTTTTCTATATCTTCCAGAGAGGAACCAGATATAAGTTTTAATATTTAGCAGTAGTCCTTTGGCATCAAACCAAGTGCATAAAATTCTTCCTTTGCAATTCTGGAGATTAAAAAATTAACTCTCCTAAAATGTGGGCGTGGGAAGATGTGCTTCTGATCTTCCTGAGTCTCTGAGAAAACTGCTGAGACCTGACAGCTCCCAGAGAATCCACTTTCCACAAAAAGATTGTTCTGTGTGCCCAAATTAACTCTATCACACATGTCATAAACAAAATTGTAGGATCTACATGCACGGTGACTGCAGACCTCAAGTCTCTCATATTATAACACATACGAATTTATTCTACCTGAGATATATCTCAATGCATGAAAAGTGATAGATAAAATTTAATGTACTTTTTATTTCTCCCAACAAGGTTTGGAAACATTAATTATTTGCCTTCCAAAATAAAATACTTCCAAATAGAAGCTCTTCCAAGTTTTTGATGAACTGTTAGGGCTCATTTAAATTAGCAAAATTATATAAATAATTATGCACATATGTTAATGTCAATAAAACAGCTTCCTACACACATCAAGCAATTAATGGGCCTTCACTTCCAGGGGTGGAAAATGAGGCCAATACCTCCATCTGAAAAGGGAGGCATGGGATGCTGAGATGAATTTCAGAAGGAACTGGTGACCACAGAAACCAGTGAATTCGAGCCCTCTACACAAAGGTCATAATAGTGCACCAAATTCTTGGAAGGTCTCAGAGATGAGATTCTGAAAGAGTTAAAACCAAACCCCTCCTTCTAGCCTCTGAACAGAGACCTCAGTGTGAAGATTGAGGCATGTTACAGGCCTTTACCTCTTGCCAGTGCTGAATGTCCTATTAAACTGGAATCAGAAAGGTGAGAAGTGGGATCTCTGAAGTAGACCCTGCGTGAATGGCTTCACGTGCACAATTCCCCATCCTCCTGTCAACTTCCACAGAATGTGGCCTCGAGGAGCAACATTTATGCCTGTGTCATGTTGGCGGAAGCCTCCTTTTGAAGACCTGGTTCCAGAAGTCATCAAGGGCTAATTGGGGATTTACTAACTAGGCCCCTTTTAATACCCTTCTAAACTCTGGCTCTTGGCTGAAGGGAGAACGGAAGTGTTTCACCTCTTCACAGAACAGAGGCTGGCATGTCCCTATCTTCAGGAGGAGGTCATGACACAGTTAGAAATATTGGGCAGCTTTGTGGAATAGTCCAGATCCAGAGGGTCCAATTGGTTACCCAACTCAAGCCCTTTGCGGGGACAAGGAAACAGCAAGGCATACCTATAAGGTTTCAGTTGGGAAATGTACTATAAGAACACTGCTGTCACCTTCTTCCTTTGTCCCTTGGTGCTTGACTGAGATTTGAGGATACCCAGTGGCAGCCTTCGGTGGGGAGCTGGATGGACAGTGAGACCATGGCTTGGAAAAAGGGCCTGTGCACCTGGATAAGGAGCTGTGGGCTGTAATGAAAACATCCATACCCCTCCTGATGCTTTTACTCTAGTAGATCCACACACTCAACTGAATATAGTTTCCAAAGACCAGAAGGATACCTGATACAACACATCATATTCAGGATACACCTAAAACCATTGTTAAAGAGTCACTCATTATTCAAAAATACTCTGGTACTGGGCAGAGAGCAGATTATAAAACAAAATCCCTGTCCCTGGGGAGCGTATGGCCTGGTAATTGGTAGTTGGGTACAGACTTGAAGGAGCCGGTCCCCCAAGCTGGATGAAAAAAAAACAACAAAAGTAGGAAAGAACTCAGCATTGCCAATAGGAAAGGGTCCAAAATTCAAACATTATGCTTTGAGAAATATTATCTGAAACCACAACAATTTGGAACAAAGTAAAGAAAAATGCCAAGAATCCATATACTATAGCCTAGTGGAGTTGAAGAAGGAAAACAGAATTCTTTTTCCCCCCAGCTTTAATGAGGTATAATTGACAAACACAACTGTATATATTTAAGGTACGCAGTGTGATACTTTGATATACATATACACTAAGAAATGATTACAATTAATTTACACATCTATCACCTCACATAGTTAACTCTGTGTGTGTGTCTGTGGTGAGAACTCTTAAGATTTGCTCTCATAACAAATTTCAGTATACAGTACAGTATTATTGTAGTCACCATGCTGTACATTAGATTCCCAGAACTTAAACTTAATTTTATAACTGAAACTTTGTACCCTTTTACCAACATCTTCCTTTTCCTCTACCCCACTGCCCCAGGTGATACCATTCTAATCCCTGTTTCTTTAAGTTCAACTGTTTCAGATTCCACATATAAGTGAAATCATGCAATATTTGTGTTTCTCTGCCTGGCTTATTTCATTTAGCATAATGTCTTCTAGATCTATCCATTTTGTTGCAAATGACAGAATTTCCCTTTTTATTAAGGCTGAGGAGTATTTCACTGCACATATATACACCATATATTCTTTACCCATTCATCTATCAATGGACACTTGGGGTATTTCCAACATCTCCGCTATTGTGAATAGTGCTGCAACAAACATGGGAGTGCAGATATCTCTTCCAGACGCTAATTTCATTTCCTTCAGATATATATCCAGCAATGGGATTGCTGGATGAAATGGTAGTTCTGTTTCTAATTTTTTGAGAACCTCTATGTTGTTTTCCATAGTGGCTGTACCAACTTACATTATTACCAAGAGTGTGGAAGAGTTCTTTTTTCTCCATATTCTTGCCAATTTTTTTTATTTCTTGCGATTTTGATAATAGCTATCCTAAGAGGTTTGAGGGGATATCTCATTGTCTTTTTGGTCAGTCAAGGCTGCTAGCAGGGATGCAGTGCCAGCCACAACATTTGTGTGCTGATAGCTGTGAGCCCTGTCCTCTTTTTTTGTACCTAACTCACTCCTCATGGTCTAGCCCTGCCAATTCCTCCACTGTTCTCCATGCAGTTAAGACAGAAGTGGGCCTACCAGGAAGCACCCTGAAATGCTAGGGAAGCTGATGGCCTTAGGCTCTCTTTTCCCCACTGGAGAATCAGAAGCCCCAGCAATTCTGCTTGGAGTGGCACCATGCTGGCCCAGGGGAGGGGCAACATAGCCAATATGAAACCACTTCTCTCTCCCTTGTAATGTAGCTTTTCTCAGTTTTTTTGTTTGTTTGTTTCAAGGGAGTGCTTCAGCCTCCTCTTTCTCCCAGATTCTGGTATTTTCACAAAGGCATTCTTGTCTGTGGACAGTTGCTAATCAATATTTCTGTGAGGGGAACAAAGCCGGGGATCTCCTATTCTGCAATCGTGTTGACCCAGACAAAATTCTGAAAAAACCATTAACCTCAGTGTGGTAGGAATAGCCCAGGTATGTGGCAATCTGTGATAAAAGCAAAGAACACCCTAACAGGAGCTCTTCTTCCCTAATTATCCGTGGACAAAGACTGCCTGAGCTGAAAGAATCAGAGAGATCCTGCTCTTTCAAAATTTCTACCAGCAGAAGGTGGGTAGAAAGGGTGTAAGGATAAGCACTTTGAAGGTAGTGATCTTGACAACACACACAAGCTTGACCAGATGGAGGGAGGAAAAGACAGGGGGGTAAGCCAAAGCCTGAAGCCACAGAGTCCTTTGCATCAGATCAGAAACGAGAATCCTTCTAGGGACAATATAAACTCTAATTCAAGGTAGCCCTTGTGTGGATTTGGAGCATAATTTCAGGTTAAAAGAGCACAGATGTGCTATAGCTGTCCAGGCCTGAGTCCCCCAGGCTCTCAGGCTTTGGTGTATGTTTATATTAACAGAATAAAACACATTGAGCCTATTTCACTATAACAATGAATTTTTTATTTT
>CAUYRT010045301.1:0-38313 GCA_963574885.1 Lepilemur ruficaudatus
TTTTTCACAAATTCTCATAAGAGCAAGTATACAGGCTGGGCGTGGTGGCTCATGCCTGTAATCCTAGCACTCTGGGAGGCCGAGGCAGGTGGATTGCTCAAGGTCAGGAGTTCCAGACCAGCCTGAGCAAGAGCGAGACCCTGTCTCTACTAAACATAGAAAGAAATTAATTGGCCAACTAAAAATATATAGAAAAAATTAGCCGGGCATGGTGGCGCATGCCTGTAGTCCCAGCTACTCGGGAGGCTGAGGCAGTAGGATTGCTTGAGCCCAGGAGTTTGAGGTTGCTGTGAGCGAGGCTGACGCCACGGCACTCTAGCCTGGGCAACAGAGTGAGACTCTGTCTCAAAAAAATAAAGAATAAAAAAAAAAAAGAGCAAGTATACATTCTCTTATACAACCACAAAACTATTATCATACAGAAGAAATTTTACATGGATATACAATATTATTTGTATAGAATCCATATTCCAATTTCCCCAATTGTTCTCAAAATCAGAATCCTGGAGTCATTCAAATTTTCGGACATTACATTTGGTTGTCATATCTCTTTAGTGTCATACTCTAAATATGTCTGATGGTTTCCTGACAATTAGATTATTCAGGGAAGAATTCTACAAATTCTGTGTTTCCCATTGTATCTCATGAGGAGATACATAATATGACTTTGTGTCATTATTAGTGATGGTCAGTTTGATCACTTGGTAAAAGTGGTATCTGCCAGATCTCTCTATGTTAACTATACTGTGTATCCTTTGTAATTAATTAGTAATCTGTGAGGTCATACTTGAGACTATGTAAATAATCTGTTCCCCCACAACTTTTCCCCAATTTTTTTTAGCATCCATTGACATATACAGTCTGAATCAATTATTTACATTGCTCTTGTAGACTGATGATTTTATCATTTTGCTTTTTCTTCTATATTTTAGTAGGCACTCTTCCATAAAGAAATTTCCTTTATTATCCTTGAACTGATGTATAAATTTATGTATTTATATTTATTATTCATTCATGATAACTGATGGTCTTTTATATTTTCGATGTGGCATGATTCATTAATAGGATTCCTGTTGATGCTAAAATTATCCCAAGTTTGACCAGTTTTAGCACCTATGAGACACTGCGTTGTTCTTTCTACATATCCCCATCTTTTTTTGTACTTCCTTGATTTCTAACATTCCATTGAGGTATTACCTTTTTCATTACTATATTTTCACATATACTTTTGTCTATTTTTAAGCATTTTATTCTCTTCCATTGATTTTTCTATTCATGAATCAATAATTCTATACTGTTTTAATTATATAAACTTTATGTTTTAATATCTGAGAAGGCATTTTTTAAGAGGATAGAGCTCATATTAAGTGTTCCTACCACACGCATGCATACAAAACCATCAAAGAGGCACAAGAAAACTTTTGGAGGTGGTGAATATGTCTGTTACCTTGACTATGGCGATGGCTTCACAGGTGTTTGCATACGTCCAAACTTATCAACTTGTATACATTAAATATGTGCAATTTTTGTGTATCAATTTACTCCTCAGTAAAACTGATTTAACAACTCATAAGGCTACTTAGCTCTCATTTTTCTTTCTTTCTTTTTTGTTTATAAAATTCTCATGGCTATTTTATGTTGATTTTTCCATATAAACTTCAAAATCTACTTGACTAGCTCCATAAATCAACTTTGCTATTTTTATTGTGATTATGCTAAATTTATTGTTAAGATGGAAATAAATGATAGCTTTATAATGTTTATTCATGCTATGCAAAACCAAGAAACTTATTCAAGTATATTTTTGTATCTTTCTATATGTTAATTTTTCCTCATATAGATTTTACACACTGTCTGTTACATTATTAAATAAATTCTCCTTTTGCTACTAATGTAAATGTAGTTTTATTTTTCATGACACCATTTAACTAGCTATTGTTTGTGAATCGAAAGGCTTCTGATTTTTGTATTTTAATTTAATAATCTATTATCTTACTTTTTTATTGTTAGTGTTTTCATTGATTCTCTTGAATTTTCCAGGTATACTATAATATCATCTGTAAATAGATATAATTTAACTTCTTCTATTTCAATTCTTTTGTTTATTCTGGTCTGAATGAATTGACTAGTACCTGTAATATAGTCTTAAATAGCAGTGAAGTTAGTGGGTATCTTTGCCTTGTTGTTGGCCTTTCTATAAACACCTCTAATATTCTCCATTAAGTAATATACCAGCTTTAAGACTGTGTGTGTGCATGTTGTAGATGTATATTAACACTAAAGAAGAAATCATCAGTTCCTATTTTATTTAGTGTTTTAATCAGGAATAGTTGTCAATTTTTGTCAAAGGTAGTTTTAACATCTATAAAGATGATCATAAGATTTTTCTACTTAGATTAACAAACATGGTAATTCATGTTAGTAAATACCTATTTTTGAGTCATCCTTACATTTTTTAATTAAATATCACTTGGTCATGATGTTTTACTTTTATGACAAGCTCTTGGGTTCTGTTTGCTAATACGTTATTTCAATTTTTACCTCCATATTCATAAGTGAGGTTGCTCTGTAGTTTATGTTTTGCACTATCTTTATATGGTTTAGGTGACAATGTAATTCTTGTTTCATAAAAATATCTTGTGGTTTGTCTTCTTTTTCTATACTCATAAATGATTTAAGTAGCATTGAGAGTATATGATCTTTGAAGACTTAGGAGAATTCCCCTGTGAAATCTGGGCCTGGTCCTTTTATAATAACTTTTTCTGCTTATTCTGTGAAAATTGGAAGCTTAGGTAGTTTTGCAAAGCAGAATGTTCCCATTGCTTACAATAGATTTACTCTTCTTTGCAGAGCAAATAGTTTATATTCTCAAGGTCTAGCTCATATGTCACCTTCTTATCCCACCCCTACTATAATAGCACCCACATTCTCCTAATCCCTCCCCCCTTTTTTTCTAAGATACAGATCTCTCTCTGACATCCAGGCTGGAGTGCAGTGGTGCCTCCCAGATCTCTGGGACTACAGGTATGAGCCACGAGCCACCATCCCTAGCTCCTCTATTCCTCCTTTTATTTTTTTTCTTTTTCTTTTATGGCATTATATATATGTATTACAGATCTGATCACATTGGTGGTGTAGCATATTTATTTATGGAGGATGTTCATATCTCCAGCCTCTCAAAGACAGAGACACTGATTTAATCATGTTTAATTCTTCAGATCCCCAAATATTGATTAGTCCTTAGTAGGTATTTAATTAATACATTTTGAATAACAATGATGGAAGGAAGAAAAAAATAATGAAAGACCCCTCCAGTGGGAACCCCTATTAATAAAGAATATGCACTCTACGTCAGGTACACTGGGGTTTCTCTCCCAATTCCTTGCTGACAAGTGTGTGACACTGGCTGGTTACTTTCTGAGTTTTGTTCTATAGGTAAAATTTCATAGGAGTTTTGTGCTCAGAAAACGTTGGGAAATTTCTAGCATTAAGTACCACATGTGCTCAACAGATAACACTTTCCCTTCCACTTCTCCCCATGGGAAAGCCTGCTTTTTAGATCTTTGGACAAGTCCTACAGAAATCATGAGATAATGGCTCTCTCACCTGTAGGATCACAGCACACGGTCTAGTCTGCGGATAGTAGTTCCCTTTGAAATTGCCCGTGTGGATGAAATTCTCTAGTTCAGGTGAACAACTCCAAGAAAATGCAGGAATGTGTTGTGCATCTGAGATTTTTACACATAGAGGCAAATTTGTATTAGTTTACTGTAGTTAGGAAACATGTATTCTACTGGAGTAGAATATATTGTATTCTGAACAACAATTTAGCAGTCCTCATACCTGGGCTTTCTTCCCAGTTCTTGTGCTATTTCCCCAGACAGAAAATTAATTAAATGGCCTTTGGCCATAACTCTTTCCCTTGAGTCAGCTTTTCTCTCATTTAAAGTGTAGAGATGGGGGGATTTAATTAGCCCACTGCCTGGCACATTGCATGCACTCAATAAATGTTTGTTGAGTCTTAGACTTATCTTTAGATGAAGGTCACTTTTGCTATTACCATTAATTTATGAGCATATCAGTAATTCTTGTGCTGATGATACCGACAACGAGCAAGGACTTAAAAGGAATGTTAACGAATAACCTACAGGGATGTATCGTGAGAATTCAGATTCTCAACAACTCACCTATTTGGAACATACCACTATTGGTCTAATGTTCTAAGGCTGTGATTCTACATATAAAGCTCTGGGATTCTAAAATAGTGAAGAACTGCAGCAACTATCCGGATATTTCCACTGCAATGAGTGTGTGTGTGTGTGTGTGTGTGTGTGTGTGTGTGTGTGTGTGTTTAAGCCCAGACTAAATATAGAGTCGGCATTCTTTGTGTAAGCTACTTAAGAGAAAGGATGTTATCTTTTAATTTTTGTCTCTCCAGCAGGAGTTATTATTGCTAGTTCAATCCCAAAACTATATGTAAATTATGAACAATTTAAAATCCTCTTAAAAATAAAGTTTTTAAAAAGTATCTTCCCTGAAATAATGTTTTTACTGATTCTTCCTTTACAATTTTTCTTAGCTATAGCCATGCTCAACGTTTCTTACTGATGACATCTGTGGTGACAATGCCAGTGCACAGAAAGGCTTTAGGAAACACACACAGCGCCAATATTTTACTAAAATGAATATAGCACTACTTCGTGATCATAATTTAATTTTTAAGTAAAAATCTGGGTTCCCAGTGTCATTCCCTTAAGGCTGGCTCGTTATAGGCCCAAAGCCTGTGTGAATTTACACAGCTGCTTTGAAGCTTTGCGTATTTCCTTGTTTTAGGTCCTTTGATTTTTTTTTTTTTTTAAAGGGGTATTTTTACATTGAAATAAAACACACCTATTAACACTAGCCTCAGGGGGAAAAGAAACTAACAAACCTACAGCTTAAAATGTTTCACTACTCTGCCTTTAAAATCGTGCACACTCTTTAGAAATTGTAAAAATAAAAGCCACCCCCTGCAAAAAAAAAAAAAAAGATTGAGAACAAACTTATGATTTCAGAAAAAAAACCATAGGAGAAGCGCAGGTGTTAATACTAGAGAGCTTACTTCTCTAGTGAAATGGTACCTCCTAAACAGCCGCTATTTAAATGTTTCAGAATCCTTTCTTGGGCATGGGCGCCTCTATATTGCCACATTACCACAAGATGCAAGCAGTGCGGCAGAATGTTTTCTGTAGGGTATCCAGCCAAAAGTGAAACAAGTTGCCCGCTGACAAAGAGGCCATTTATAGAACGTATTCATTTATGTTAGTGCTCGGCAGCAACTGAAAAGCAATGCACAGAAGAAATTTCTTTTTACCTTGCTTGGAGCAACTCTGACCTGGAGAGCCATGTACACATCCTACGTCAAGGAGGTGATGAAAGCCCCACTCCTTTATATCGAGGACATCTGGAAGAAGAGACAATTGTCACTGTGAGCTTTTCAATTACTCCTGGAGACTAAGTGTGAGACGCGGCAGTGCAGGATAATTGGATTACACAAAACGAGACAGAAGCCATCTGTGAGCCATGCGTAAGCTGCTGAGTGCCAAAATGAACATCCTTATTAGACGACAGTTCTCATACCATTTGTAGTTTGGTCAGATTTGAAAGATGAGTTGATTGTTTTAAGACAGTGCTGCAAGTAGGCAGGGTCTTGGAATTCTCCCTGGCTATATGAGTAATTACTGTCTCATACTTAAATTAGAAGCATGAGTTTTCGGTTAGGAGGTCTTGAGATCGTTTCCAAAGGATGCTGCTACATTCATGTGGAAGCCTGGCCTGGCCTCTCTGTTTCATTCGCAAGGGCCACAGACTTCTGGAGAAAGAAATCACTAATCCCTTTTATGTCATGGCAAAGAAATATAAAAATTCTGGCTTTCAGTTAGAAAGCAAAAGGGTTCCCATGCTCTAAAATAATGGCCGCAATACAGTCAGTGAAATGTTTTCGAGAACTGCCAGGATGTGGTATTGGAGCTCTATGTCTCTCTGTGTCCCAAGGCTCCAGAACCAATCCTTCATTTACCACAATTCATCACCCCATCTTTTGACTGGCACCAATTTTCGATGGGAATGTAGCTATTCTCTGTGATCCTTTTCCCATTACAGCATCTTAACCTCCGTAAAGAACACATTCTGCAATACAGCCCCCATACATAAAAGCATGGGTCTGGTAAAGGTGCAGAGTGTCTTCGGCAAGTTCAGGGCTTGATAGTTTTCATTTGGCTATGTTATTAAACTTGGCATTCCTAATGCATATTAATAATGTTATCAACACTGCAAGGGGGTTTCAGCCGAGGTCAGTGTACTTGCCACACAGATAGCCAATTACTGAGACAACAAGGATTGGCCAAGGAAGAAAGGAACTTTGGACATGAAAACATCTTGTTGGGAGAATGGGAGAAGCAGCCTCAAATCCATCTTCCTGACTATCGGAGAGCATGGGGGCTTTTAAGGAGTGGCTACATGCACTGGGGCAGATTGTGGGGATGGCCAGACTTGGTGTCAGGAAGTCTGCCCAGGGGCCTTCAAAATCTCAGCTCCTTGTCATGCAGAAATTTCGTCTTTCCTGGGAAACAACTCAGAAGGGTTAAGTAGTTAAGGATTCTCGTCATCATGCATTGCTGGCTAAAATGTGAGAGGCAGAGAATTATATAATAATAAAACATAGAGGATCATTCAAATTTGTTCATAGAGCTGGGTTACAATAACATTATCAATGATCTTTTATTAATATACCTTAGACGACTCCTATAACATGTGGTTGCCCTGTTCTCTGCGTATAAGTTCTTGCAGAGAAGGGCTCTTCTGCCTGCCAGTAACTTTGTAGCAGCTCCCAGTGTCTGCTTCAGATTTTGGTATATGGTGGACCCTCAGTAAATGTTGATTGTCTAAATTTCATGCATTGCTCTGTTCGTAGCAGCAATGGGTCGGCCTTCCTCCCTAAAGAGGGCAGGTAGAGCTCCCTGGGCGTCACTGCCCAGCTAGAGCAAAGGACGTGTGCCTACTTGCTGTACTCCCAACACACAGAGAGGACTTTGTGTACAACTCAGATTCCTTCCGAATTATTCAGTTAAATAGTCACTACCCAAAACCCATCCTCTCAGGAAGTTGGCACTATACATTGAGAGCCAATACAAATTTTATTCCAACAATTCTACTGGATAAAATATTGAAAAGTCCTAGTTTTCCATAATTACATTGGAAAAATTAGGTGGCCAATAGAGTATATTGGGTGGAAATTGTGTGTGTGTGTGTGTTTACATCCACGATAACCATTCTTTTTTACTACTACTATGATCTATTGTGATAGTAGGGCATGATGCACACACACATACATGTATGCATTTTATATGTATATGTGTGTATATATATATCATACATATATATAGTTGTACAGCAAACCAATATATTAGGTAAGGAATAAAATACATAAAAATCTTCACATTCTTTTTTGTTTTGTTTTGTAGAGACAGGGTCTTGCCATGTTGCTCATGCTGGTCTTGAACTCCTAACCACAAGTGATTCTCCCACCTAAGCCTCCCAAAGTGCTGAGATTACAGGCATGAGTCACCACACCTGGCCAAAATCTTCACATTCTTGACTTCTGAATTGTGCTCCTTGACTTTCATCATATTTTAAAGTATTTTCAGTCCCTTTGTATAATTTATATGCAGAGTTGTTCTTTTTTTAAAACCTAACCTTAGCTACTTCCTTCATGGTAGAGACATTCAGAAACTACATGGTATTAAAGAAATATTTTCAACATAATAGTATGTAATTTAGAATGTCTTTCTGATAAAATCAAAGGAGCAAATGAGTTCATATCCACAATTATGAATCCTAAATCTTTGGGTCCAGAGGCCAGGCGTGGTGGCTCACGCCTGTAATCCTAGCACTCTGGGAGGCCAAGGCGGGCGGATCGCTCCAGGTCAGGAGTTCGAAACCAGCCTGAGCAAGAGTGAGACCCCATCCCTACTATAAGTAGAAAGAAATTAATTGGTCAACTAAAAATACATATAGAAAAATTAGCCGGGCATGGTGGTGTGTGCCTGTAGTCCCAGCTACTCGGGAGGCTGAGGCAGAAGGATTGCTTGAGCCCAGGAGTTAGAGGTTGCTGTGAGCTAGGCTGACACCACGGCACTCTAGCCCGGGCAACGGAGTGAGACTCTGTCTCAAAAAAAAAAAAAAAACAACTTTGGGTCCAGATATAGTTCCAATTTCAGAAAATTTTGTATTTTAGTCAGATAATAGGATCCATGTAATATATAACATGCCCAAGGAGTCTAAACTTTAGCCCTGTACTGAAACATTATTTCAGCAGCAAAATGTATGAATATTTACTACAAGTAGGATAAATAAAAACTAAATAATTTTGTCAATTTGGTTTTGCAAGCAAATTCATTCAGGTTAAGTTAGGTAATATTCTGCCACCAAGGATTTTAAAAATAGATTTCTCAGCTCTTTAGATTTTTGGGTTCACAGATAAAGAACTGTGGACAAGCACAGATTTAATCATAAGAATCTACAGATTGGTGTTGATGACAGAACTCCTGTTAAATTGAATTAAATTTAGCCTAAAGCTGCTTCTGTATGGAGCAAACTGCAACCTAACTTAGTGTGTAAACAAACTGCATACTAACTTAAGAGTATCTTTTATGGTCTTATGGTCTCACTATGTTGCCCAGGCTGGAGTGCAGTGGCACAGTCATAGCTCACTGTAACATCAAACTCCTGGGCTCAAGTAATCCTCCCACCTCAGCCTCCTGAGTAGCTGGGACTACAAGCCTCTGCCATTGTGCCAGGCCAAGAGTATATTCTTGTAACAAGTAGTTGAGCCTCAGCCAATCACAGCAGCCAAGCTGCAGCCAATCACCAGATGCCAACTGATCAGAGATGTCCATATTAAGCAAATGCTGAGCTATAATCAATCAAGCTGTTTTGGGGCTGGACACAGTGACTCATACCTGCAATCTCAGCACTTTGGGAGGCTAAGGTGGGAGGATCACTTGAGGCCAGGAGTTCAAGACCAGCCTGGGCAACATAGTAAAACCCTGTTTCTAAAAAAAAAAAATTAGCCAGGCATGGTGGTACTTGCCTGTAGACCTAGCTACTTGGGAGGCTGAGGTGGGATGATCACTTGAGCCTAGGAGTTCAAGGCTGCAATGCACTATGATCTGCCACTGCACCCCAGGCAAGAAAGAAAGAAAGAAAAGAAAGGAAGGAAGGAAGGAAGGAAGGAAGGAAGGAAGGAAGGAAGGAAGGACGGAAGGAAGGAAAGAAGGAAGGAAAGAAAAACTGTTGTTTGTATATCATTTCTTTTTTCTGTCTGTAAATACTGCCTGCCCACATTTTTGGGTGGAGCTCTCTGAACCTCTCCCAGTTCTGAGGGATGCCCAATTCGTGAATTGTTTTTTGCTCAAATAAACTCTGCTAAATTTGATTTGTCTAAAATATTTAACACTTCCAATACAATTTTTAATGCCATGGCAAAGATAATGATGCTGCTTTAACAAAGTCAGATTACCCACAAGAAAAAAACAAGTAAAATTTCTTTGCCCCAGTGCCAGGATGAAATGAAACAGATTTCCCCTAATGCTTTTTGCTCCTTCTATTATAGCTGGATTTGCTTTGGAAGCTTGGTGGTGTATATTTTTAGTTTTACTGATTCCCTCTAACCCATTTCTCCCTTTCAGGGCCTTGTACCACATCTGTTGTTCACTGCCTTTTTGAAATTAAAATATTCTACAGGACATCATTAAATCATAAAAAAAAATTAAGAAAACAAACAGACCCTATTTTATTTTGGGGAGCCTTGAAAATAATGATCAAAGTTGGGGTAATTTTTTTTCTGCTTACAGCATTAATGGAATTTCCTTTAGCTTTAGGCCCACGTTCAAAAGAAGATACATGTATATACACAGAAGTACACACTATTCCACTGTCTCAGATTTGTTGAGTAATAAATTATGTTGTGAAAGATAAAGGCACAATAAGGACAGTACCCTGTTAGTGGCACAGCATCACAAAACAGTTGGCACAGATGACTAGTTATGAATATCCAAACCCTTACAAGGTAGGAGCTTTCACACTCCCTCCTGTAAACCTAAACCAGGGCTACTAATAACTACAAATGTGGACACTTGACCTGCAACATCTCATTTTACCTACTTTAAGGCAATTGACCATGTGCTGTGTCTTATCCCAGGCATTATAGAGTGAAGGAGCATTAACAAGATATAGAAAAGAGGTGGTGAGTATCTACATTGCACCAGCTTGAAATAAAATTGGGAAAAAAACATGCACGTTAAAGCAAATTCAATACAGGGATGACAGAGTAAAAATAAACATTGAATCACAAAGTTAGAGTATTAATTCAAAGAATGTGAATTGGTTTTCAATAGGAAGAGAATATAGAGTGGTGGGGAGGAGAGCGAGGGCATTCAGATAAGAGAAGCACAGAGTACAAGGGAAGTGAGAACAAGCCAATGAGATCTGCTTGGCTAGACAATGAGGAATAAGGCTGGCGCAGGGCGGGGGGAGTGTTGATTGGTAGAGGCCTGGAAGGACAAAAGGAGCATTGTATTTTGATTCAAAATAAAATAGCACTGTTCTTCAGCAGCAATGTCAAAGACAAAATCAGCATACAAAAGTTATGTTAACAGCAATATAGGATTAAAGACTACAAGGAGGAGGATATAGGTTGGTTTATTGGAGAAGGCATGGGATTTGGCTTTGTGGCCTAGAATAAGTGAGAAGGATCATATTTTTAAGAACATCTCTGTTGCAAAATAGGCAGCCTTCTTGCTGAGGGACTGAAAAAGAAGACAAAATTAAAAAACAAAAATGACTTTTTTTTTTTTGCTCTGAGCAAATTATTTTGGGAGTGCAGTGGCATCGTCATAGCTCACTGCAACCTCAAACTCCTGGGCTCAAACGATCCTCCTGCCTCACCCTCCCAACTAGCTGGGACTACAGGCGCACAACACCACACCCAGCTAATCTTTTTTTATTTTGTATTTTTTGTAGAGATGGGAGTCTCGCTCTTGCTCAGGCTGGTCTTCAACTCCCGAGCTCTAGCAATCCTCCCGCCTCGGTCTCCCAAAGTGGTAGGATTATAGGCGTGAGCCACCACACTCGGCTGACTTAGAGATGTTGATGCCAACAAATTAATGCGATTGTAGCTATTGATAAGAATAAGATATGAAAATAGGAAATGAGAAGCAAGATGTTCGGTTAAACACATCAAGTTTCAGGGCCAGTTCATACTTCAGCCGGCATCGGAGTCACATGGAAAGTCACCTCCTGAGTTTCTGACTCAGTAGGTCTGGAGTGGACTTCGTGTTCGCATTTCCAAGTACCACGTTTTGAGAGCCACTTATTTAAATTATGTCCTCTAAGACAATGATAGTAGAGGTGGGAATGTGGGTCTGAGCCAACAATATAAGTGTGGGAATTATCCATAGCCAGATCATTGCTGAAAATAATGTTGTGGAAATTTCTGATTTCCAGCACTTTTCATCATTTTGGTACCTTCTATCATCTGTTTCCTTAATTATATGCTGGCAGTAAAGTGAAATAAATGTTCGGTCTCTGGCAGTTGGGAATAAAAGGGACTGAAAGTTTAGGAAATAAAAACATCCTGAAAATAGACAATGAGTGTATAAGGGAAGATCAGAGCATAGCTCTTGAAGGGCGCAACAGAAAGAGATTCAGGAGGGAGTTGCAATCAGACATTATGTGGCAGCGGGAAAAAGGACCTCTAGGTACTTGACGATTTACTCTAGAAATTTCTTCTCACTCTCTGTGAAGATGCAAAAAGGTAGAAATTTAAAAGGAAAAGTTAATACGTCTACTCTGTACTTTAATTATTGTCAAGTACCCAGGTGCTTAAGTGAAGAGCTTCATGTACATATAAATTACTTCTGTGCCCTAGCATATTTGTAGAAATCTAAATGAGACGTTGTTCCATTTAAAATTTAAATAACTCCCTTGAGAAAGTGCCAACCAGACTGCTTCAACTAGAAGCCAATGCATAAACATGTATTTGCTATTTACTTGTTAATGTGTTCAGCATCTTGACGCATTTGGGGGTTTTTTGCGTGAAACCTAAAGTCCTCTGTAATGTGATTTGGTGACCCTAAAATGATGTTTAAAAAAGTAAACAAACAATATTGCGGTAGATGCAGAGGAGAACACCATTTATGGAAAGGCTTTTGTTCCCCTTTCGGAGATAATGGTTACAAAAGGGTTCAGACGTGCCTCGGCTCGCACTTTTCACAAAATGGCAGGTCCAGATCCACGAACGCAACTTTTTTTTAGTGGTGACTCAGTGGGGGGAAGTTCCCCTGAGCCTCCAGGGCGCTGCGGGCGACTGAGGGGCGAAGCTGGCTCTGCTCGGCAGGCGGGAGCTGCCTGGGTCAGCCGTGGTTGCGGCAGGGCAGCTGCTCGCAGAAACGTGCAGCCGTCTCGCTTGCTCTCTGTGCTGACGGGAACTTACCTCTTACAGGAATGGTTTGAAGTTAAAGTGCAGGTGGGAAAAAGTTCAAGTCATCTTTAATACTTGAAAACACACGGCCTTCACGCTCCGATTGGAGAAAAATCCGACTCAAAACAGATTTTATATTTACATGTATATGTAAAATGCCCATAGGGTTTCTTGGACGTAAAATTGTTTTTGAAAACAACAATATGATGAGTTAATAGTGAATGAATCAGAAACATACGGATTGAATTTTCCCTGAAATTTGCATGGATTTGGAAGTCAGAGAAGAAAAGGGCACTTGGCAAGATGCATCTGGGATTTTACTGAACCAGAAACATTCGAGAAATCATCTGAGGCACTGTGGTGGACACAAACTTGTGCCAGATTCTTTCATTTCATAAATTGCGCTACAATTAAAAAAAAAGGAATAAAAATCACCTCGTTGCAATTTAATGAAGACGTGGAATACCGCTTGTACAGCAACTCACGGGCTTCATAGATAAGCACCAGTTTTCTAAGGGATGGGGCTAAGGGAGTTTAAGCGCAAAGCTATTATAAATCGAACAGGGGCTATAGTTCTATAGACTACAAATGCTCAGTGCCCACAGATACGGCAGGAGTACAACCTGACGCTGTCAAGAGAACGTTTTATTTGCTGGACATTTTTCTCCCTCAACCTAAGTGAAATTAATGCATTAACTGCCATGTGAGTTGTATTTAACTCATGCTAGTTTTGAGCCCCTGGGCCTCGTGAAGCAAAACCTGGGCAAAACCTTGCAATTGGTTTGTGAAAATCTTACTTGTTGATGTTCTTATTGTTACAATTAATATTGACAATTTAATTGCATATAACTCACAAAAAAAAAACAATAAAAAAACAAATTTTTCATTAAATTAGAAAGGATCATTTTGTTTTCGAAGTTTTTATTCTATTTTTGTAATACAATACCATGGTCCCAAAGAAAAAGGCTTTTTTTTCCCTAGTGTGGCAGTCAATGTGTTAGATGAGAACAATAACTAAAACATTACTTTAAGAAAAACACATAGTGAAGCTTACTGTATGCATTATTGGGTTGGGTTGTTTGTTTTAGTAAACAGCAAGTCAATAAGATGATAACCCTCGGGGGTGAGATTTGCTCTAGCAAGGGCCTTCTGGTACTTCGAGTATCGTAAGACAGGTCTATACTAACTTTGGTGCTTTAGCAAGTAAAAACAAGCTTCAAGTTGCTTTATAAACACTCACGAGGTCATTAACAAAATGATATATGAAGAAAATATGTAATTTTTCAAAACCTCAGTTCTATTGTTTTCATTGTACTAAATATTTTTTAGCCCTAGCAAAGATCTTAGTGTCACTTTTTTTTGCATGCTTTTTTCTGATGGATCAAAAACTAGCATCCTATTCATAGAGGATTCATATAGGATCCTATTCAATAGCTATATCCCTGTAATGGCTTAGAAAATAGCTATAAAGACAGACATTTTCTAAATTGTCACTTTTTAGTGTTTAGTTGAAAAGAGAGGCAGAGAAGAGGAATGGAATGCTCGGTGAGGGCTTTGACAGGGATGGAGACCAGAAAGGATGATAATCTTTGTAGTAGTTAATCCACAGACCTAAAATTGAAACTTATACCATGGACACAAGCAAGAATATCAGAAACTTCAACTTACCTCAGATTTGCTCTTGACCCTGCATCATGAAATTCTCTCTTTTTAACTTTGCAGATGGGTTCTAGCTCCTCGAAAGGAAGGTTCATGTGAGCGGAAGATCTATCATAAGTGCGTTACTTTCTGGCTAATGAGCTAGTGATAAACGAAGGTTTTAAGTGGAATCCAAGAGGAACTGGAAAGTCATTTATAAAGCAGATTCTGCTAGGTGTGCACATTATTACTTGGGCAAACTAAATTAGCTGTATAAATACCATTTGAAATATCTGAAACTCAGTACCTCTGAATTTTTACCTTTGGCAATATCATGTTGAATGCAGGGGAGGGGACCTTGAAGAGGACGAACAGCAATGCCAAAGTGGGTGGGTTTATTCAGAAGACGGTAAGAGAGACCCAAGATACTAACGCTGAATGTCTGCAAGTCTTTCTCTAGAGAAAATATCATCTCCATCTGAAGGGATAGGTCTACATGTTTGCAGGGAGGAGGTCCTGAGACTTCCGTGAATGCGCAGATTTGTGAATTCCACCATAACATACCATTTTCCTACAAAGCAAAAGCAAAAACATAAGTGAACATCTGTGCCCCTCTTCAGACTCATAATGATTTATCTTCTCACTTATTAGTACATTTTTTATTGGCTCTGGTACTTGCTGTAGTAGTTTTACAATCTGCTTTTACTTACACAGGAGAGCTCAGTTGACTCATAGAGCAGAGCCAATGTAAAACTTTTCAATAAATCAGAGATTTCTATTTTTTTATTTCAGTGTATTGTGGGGATACAAAAGTTTAGGTTGCGTGTGTTGCCTTTCTCCCCCTTTCCCCCACCCCGGAGTCAGAGCTTCAAGCGTGTCCATCCCCAAGATGGTGTGCATCGCACTCATTATATATGTATATACTCATCCCCTCCTCCGCCCTCCCATCTGCCCGACACCCGGTAAGTGTTATTCCTATATGTCCACTTCGGTGTTGATCAGTTAATACCAATTTGCTGGTGAGTACATGTGGTGCTTGTTTTCCCATTCTTGTGATACTTCACTTAGTAGAATGGGTTCCAGCTCTATCCAGGAAAATACAAGAGGTGCTATATCACCATTGTTTCTTATAGCTGAATAGTACTCCATGGTATACATATGCCACATTTTATTAATCCACTCATGCATTGATGGGCACTTGGGTTATTTCCACATCTTTGCGATTGTGAATTGTGCTGCTATAAACATTTGAGTGCAGGTGTCTTTTTTATAAAGTGTCTTTTGTTCTTTTGGGTAGATGCCCAGTAATGGGATTGCTGGATCAAATAGTTGATCTACTTGTATCACTTTAAGGTAAGTGATTTCTATTTTTCTGTCTAAAATCCATTAATTTCTTATACCAGTTACTTCATCTTCACTTCCATCTTTGGCCTTAAAAAATGTCTTGCAGCTGGGCATAGTGGCTCACACCTATAATCTCAGCACTTTGGGAGACTGAGGCAGGAGGATCACTTGAGACCATGAGTTCAAGACCAGCCTGGACAACATAGTGGGACCTCATCTGTACAAAAAATAAAAACAAAATTAGCCGAGCATGGTGGCGTGGGCCTCTAGTCCTAGCTACTCAGGAGGTTGAGCCAGGAGGATCGCTTGAGCCCAGGAGTTGGAGGCTGTAGTGAGCTGTGATTATGCCACTGCACTCCAGCCTGGATGACATAGCAGAGCAAGGAAAAAAAAAAAAAAAAGAATTGTCTTTCTTTTTAGGTCTTGTTTTTTAAAATAGGCACAATTTTGTCCCTTTACCAGATTTCCTGCATGCACCATGTTGGGAAGAGAAAATATACTGCACTGGGGTGTGGCTGCTGAACGAATGAATGGCTGCACTCACACCTTAGTGAGGTGACCAGTTCTTATGGATGAGCTCCACAGCATATACAGCTTGAACTGGGGCCTCCGCTTAGATGTTACTTCCTTTAGGGGTGTCTTCCAATACTCTCCCCAACCCCAACTCATTTGCATTCATAGTTATTGCTTCTACCTGAGTATTCCTATGGCATCTTGTATATTACCTATCATAGCTCTTGATTTCCTATTGTGACTGCCCATTTACTTATTTTTATATTCGCTAGATTGTAAACCTTTGAAGGCAAGCATTGTGTCTGACCTGGTTTGTTCATTTCTATAACTGAAGCACTTAGAAAAGTGCCCAGGACACACACACACACACACACACACAGACACACAGATACATTTGAATACATGTATTATGGGTTACATTCAGATATATACAGTCCTTTAGTAGAATGCAGTATCTACTAAAGCACTATATACATTTGAAAGCATGAAAACATGAATAGTATCAAGAATGTGCAAAAGTAGAACAATAGACTTAAACATGGTAGATTTCCAGATAGGAGAGATTAAAATTTTTTTAACATTTAAAAGTACCTTTTCCTTTGGAAAAAATACATTCACACATTTTACAAAATCTTTAATTTTCTTCTGTTCCTCAACATTGACTATACTGTTGACTGCTTTAGATTTAATTGAGAAACAAACTGAAGCTAAAACTTGTTGCCTTCAGCATGCTGATGACATCCATCTTTGTCTCACGATATCACATTTATGAGACCCATGCATTTTATCATTAATACCAAGTTTTCATTTTCCCAACTTTTATTGTTTTATAAAATAAGAAGGGAAAGGGCAGTAAAGACTAAAACGAGTGTATAAACAGTGCTGTGCAGGCCAGAGGGGGACAGTGCCAAAAGAGCTGAGGTTTGGCAGGCAGCTCCCCACATGCAATCCATCAAGTTCCTCTGGGTCTTCCTCCAAAGCATACCTCGCATGTATCAGCCGCTCTCATTCTCCCTTGCTACCTCCATAATCAGGCTACCCTCATCCCTCCCCGTACTGCCCTCTAGTCTCCTAATAACTCCCTGCTTTTATTTTGGCCACCATGTAATACTGCATTTACCATAGAGCAGCCAGAAGGGTCATTTAAACCATAAGTCAAATCACTGGTTTAAAATCCTCATTGGCTTCACATTGCTTTTAGAAAAGAGATTCTCGTTTCTTATTCTAACGCACAAAGGCCTCCCTGACTGGGCTGGTCTCCCTCTCCGACCTCCTCTCCACACGTTTGTGCGTTCTTCTCCCACCCATCGGCCTCTGTGTCCTTCCAAGTGTGCCGCGCTCTCTCCCACCTCATGGCCTTGACTCTCTGCTCCGTCTGTTCTGACACTCTTCCTCCCATCTTCATCCCTTCTTTCAGATATCAGGCTGTCCTCTAAAACAGCCACCCACTGACTCTAGCGTATCATGCTATTTTACATCTCTGCATAGAGCTTACTGCTCTTTAGTAGTTTTCCTCTTTTTTTGTTTATCGTCATTTTCCTCGCAAGAATGAAGCTCTTTTGAGAACAGAGGCCTTATGTCTCCTGAGGGGAGTTGAAGCTCTCAGTTAATGGATAGTTCTTGGATTGTTTTTTTATACAAACCAAAAGTTGATTCTATTCTTAACAATAAAATCATGTCAGGAAGATGCTGAATGCTAACAAACTCCCTTTGTCCATGAGATTCCTTTTTCTCTGAATACACAGGCTAATCGGGAAGATCAAATGCACGTGAAGTGTGGCAGAAAGCACCGCTCACGTACAAAGAAATTGGAATGGGAACCCAGGGTATGACATGCGAAAACATTGAACACAGGACCTGACACATATTAGGCACCAAAATTTGATCATTGGTTCACATATTTATCACTCATTACTCATTCATCCCTTTATTTATTCACTCACTAGATCTGGTTCAATAAACCCAAGGGGAAGTGGTGGATATTGATTATAAAAGGGGCACTTCAGAGAGAGGCAAGAGATAATTCACCAAAGTCTAGAAAAGCTCGACCTGCCTGGAGCTTGCTGTTTTGCAGCCTTCTGATGTCAAATAGTAACAAAGCCAACGAGGAACTTAAATGGCCCAGAATTGAAAACACTCAACATAGAAACTTTCCTAAGAAGAGAACTTTGATAGAAGATTGTTGGATGATTAAGCATGTGCTCGATCTTGGAATCACTATTGATTTTCAGTACTCTTAAAAGTAAGAATCAATCTACAAATTTGCTAAATAAGTATACATTTAAATATTATTCTAGTTACTAGGGCTATGTAACAAATTACCTGAAAACTTGATGGCACAAAATAATGACTTATTATGCTCACAAATTCTAGGATAGCAATTCAAGAAGGGCACTGTTGGTTAGTTTTCACTTAGGACTCTCTTGTAATTGCAGACAGATTTTGATTAGAGTGACAGTCATCTGAAGGCTTTGACTAGGGTTCAAGGATCACTTCCAAAGTGGCTCCTTCACAGGAGTAGAAAGTTGATCAGGTGCCTAAATTTCCCTCTCCAAAGGACTGCTTCAGTGTCATCATACTATGATGGCTAGCTTCCCCCAGAATGAGCAGTCCAAAGGATCAGGGTGGTAGGTGCAAACCTTTCACCACCTTGAGGTCATACACAGTCTCTTCTGTATTGTCTTGGACACTCAGTGCCAATCCTGATGCATTGACTACAGTTAAAAGGGGACTACGTAAGAGTGTTAATACCAATGGGTGTGGATCGCTGGGCACCATTCTGGAAGCTAGCTAACACGAATTTCATTAAGTATTAACATTTTGGGTAGGTAATACAATTAGAGGATGCCCAAGGACCAAAAAAGGATTTTCCATGACACAAATTAAGAAAAATAAATTGATGATAGCCATCAGTAATATAGCAGTATGTTATTAAATAAAAATACACAACTGTAGCATATTCATAAGAGAATATAAAATTGTTTTAATCACAAAAAATTCCAATTATCTTTATAGACAGGATCATTCACTCACTCATCCAAACATTTATTTCACTAAAATTTAGTGAATGACTGCTTTATACATGGTCCAGTGAAAGCACCTGTGGGAAAAATACGAATTTGTGATCCTCTTTTCAAATGTAAGTTAGGCCAATAAAGGTATTGGCTCTTCGACCAAGAAATTACAGAAAGGAACGACTCTCTGCATACATTGCTGCCTTAAAAAAATAATTCCAAAAAACGTTTTGGAAACATTTAGACCCATGTCCTCATAGTTTTCCACTGTTCCTTCCAGTGCAAACCCACAGTCAGCACCGGGAAGGGGGGTAGGAGCCTTAAAACTTGATTTGAATAATCACTAGCGTTAATGTGTACCTTGTTTTTTTATTTAAAGACACACATGCGCGCACCTACGCGTGTGCACGCACATACACAGACAGCCCACACGCACATGCACGTTCTTGCGAAGTACCGGTCTGGCAGTAAGTTGTGCGGCTGACTTTTTATTTTCAGGTTCTTCTCTCTGAAAATCAAGTCCAGATGATCTAAAACAAGCTGACAGTAAGAATGAGAGAACAGGTTTTACCAAATTTAGACCCACTCAAAGCCTCGTGAAATCTAAGTTTAGAATAAACAAAATTTTCCAGATCATTCCAGGTTTTGCTTTGCCTAGCACTAGGGAGTGCCTCTTTCCAGCAATTTAGAAGGAAGAGAAGGAGAAAGAGCAATGGTGGTTCGTGAAATAACTTCTGCAACTTTTAGAAAACAAACAGCATAGGTAAAACAACACTGTGATGACTTAATTGTTAACTTTGTACTTAACCTGTAGAAGAATTCAGTTACCCTTTAGGGCGTGAACAGTTTCAAATGGGTAAGAGTAGGAATATGTTTAGAGAAGTTCTTTTGAGTTTGATCAAGCCTGAAGTATTTGAAATCTATCTGGAAATAAATGAGCCTAAACTATCACTGGACTTATAATAGAGACTGTGTTATAGAATTGAGCATTTTCAAAATTTGTGAAAAGAACCATTCAATAATGCCATCTCAGAGTGCCATGATGCAGACAGGTGTTCCATAAATAAGTCCATAAGATCCATATTTACATTTCCAGCCTGGTGTTCTCGTGAAATTCAATCACAATGTCTTTCGAGTCTAGTGATTCAACTGAGCACAGTTGAATATAGACAAATTTACATAGACAGTTTTGTGCCAACGTAGGGTATTTATGTTTGCACATAGCAATGGTATTCTTAGAAAATTTGAAGTTTTGCATAAAAACCCCCATGTGAGATAAGGCCTGATGTATTAATTACACTAGCTTGAACAAATTGCTGTGATACAAACTGACATAGTTACTTATGGGTTAAAAAAATAATGACCTACTGCAGGAAGTGAAACCTGATTACATGAAACCAAACCCACGCAAAACTGAAGCTACTCAGATAAACACAGTTTCCTCCAAGAAAGCTCTAACGTGCCCTTCTCTAAGACATTAAATGCTTAGTACTATATGTGAGATTTAAACTTACCAATAAGATAGTTAAAGAAGGAGTTTATTTTAAGAAGCTTTTTGTCCTTTCTCTTCTCAATTGCAAGGTCACAGGATTTTTTCTTTATGTCTCCTTACTTTTGGGGGCACATTTATTATGTAATAAAGAGACTTAGGAGAAAGTCTTGTGAATATACACACCACTCCCTTTGTCAGTGTTTATGTAAATGTCCATTCACAGGGCTGCTCACCGCAGGGCGTTATTTACCCTAACATAAATAGCATTGGTACAATTAACTGGAGAAACGTTCCTCCCATTGTTAGTTACTCCAAAGTTTTGCTTTGAATAAATCAGCCACTTATCTCATAGTGATGAGTAAGATGCTCAAGGATTACTGAAAGGAAAAGAGGGTTTCTATCAGGCCTTCCCCTTGACCTTATCAATAGAACATTGATGAAACAAAGGCAAACAAAATCAGAACAAAAGAGGCCAGACTGACACCAGGGAAGAGACAGATGGATGGGTCACCGTTATCTAGGACAGATACAATGAGAGCAGCAACCGGCCAAGGTAAGCACCCAGACAAGAAATAAACCAAATTTAGTGGTGACCCGAAGTCAGTACTTAGAAAGATGAAACCAGGAAATGCGTCAAATTCGCTTAGGAAAATTAGGGGAATACAGTAACTCACAAAAAAGAAGATAAAATTTATACATAATTTCACTTATCAGATATTATCCTTATTAAATTTTAGGCTATTACTATAACATTTTTGTTATTTTTAAAAAATAGATTATATTTTATAAACTTTTTATTGATACTTCTGTGTGCTAATAACTATTCTGTATTTAGAATGGCTGTAGAATACTGCACAGTATGGAAGTATCATTTTGTTTAACAAATACCTTATTGCTGGACTTTTACCATATAGAAGTTTGATCGTAGTTGTTGCTGTTGCTTTACTAATTTAAATGATGCTGTGGTGTAAATTTTTAATAGGCTCATACCTGTAATCAGCACTTCGGGAGGCTGAGGTGGGAGGATCACTTGAAGCCAAGAGTTCAAGATCAGCCTGGGCAACATAGCAAGACCCTGTCTCTAGAAAAAATAAAAATAAATTCACCAGACATGGTGGCATGTACCTACAGTCCCAGCTACTTGGAAGGCTGAGGTGGGAGGATCACTTGAGCCCAGGAGTTTGAGGTTCCAGTGAGCTATGATTGAGCCACTGCACTCCATCCCGGGCGACAGAGAAAGACACCATCTCTAATTTTAGAAAAAGGAAGAAGAAGAAAAACGTTCCTCTAGAAAGGTTATCGTGATTGATAACCAGCAATGTAGATAAGGTGAGACTCTTTTCAAGGTTTCAGTCCCAGCCCTTGCAAACATGCCTTAGAAAGTACTGAAGCGTGGTGCCCGAGGACTGGGATTTGGGGAGGAGAGGGGAAGGAAACCTTGCATGTGTAATTGTGTTTCTTCAGCTTTATCTGCTTATTCTGTATAATCTTATAAGTGGAATACATTACACACGGGAGAATTGTTGGGCAGTGCTAAGTGGCAGAAAGCTGTATGAAATTAAGCTTCATAACTTTTATCTTAAGACTGGGAGAGATTTATTGACTTTCTGAAGGTTATATAAGCAACTCAAGACATGACCTAAGAATAAACTGCAGGCTAGTGACTATTCAGATAATCACTAAACCAATTTTTCTTCCTAATAAAAGTAACTCAGTTTAATTTCTAGGTTAATTTAAAATTAATAAAAGGTGTCAGATGAATAGCTCAGAAGGCTCCCACCTTCTTAATCTATGATCCAAACAATAGCACGCTTACTAATAACATCATTCACAAATGAGCTAAAACTGTGTAGTCTCCACGGCCATAACTCAGGACAATGGCAGAATTATATGTGTCCAAGAAATTCACTCAGATCAATTTCCTGAGGCTTCTTAAAATGCCCTGATGAATGGAAAACCTCAGCAGGGGTCAGGGGGTACCTAGACAGGCCACGTAAATTGAAATGATTAAATCACTTTGGTCATGTTTAATTATTCTGTGGTCATTTTGCCGCAGATTCTCTTTCTAAATTTACTTTCCGGCTTTCTTAACGTATTATACAATTAGGAGGTAGCTTAGTTTGGAGGAGCACGTTGGATAGGGAAACCAGGATTCTTGGCTTTCCTACTAACTGCATGACTTGGGATAATTTCCTTAACCTTTCTGGTCTGCAGTTACTTAATTTGTCTTGTAATGACTTATATTTATAACAAGCGAACACCACTAATAAAACGTAGCTAGGAGCCAGCTGAGCCTATATGGTAGTTAAGATATTTGACTATGGAATCTGATTACAGGTTCAAACGCCGGCTGCATACCGCTTAATAATCACATAACTTTGGGAAATTCCTTTTAACCTCTTTGTATTTCAGTCTCCTCATCTGTAAAACATGAATAAAAATAACAGCATCTACCTCTGAGAGTTCATGTGGGGATTCAATGATAAAGTTTTTGCATGACATATGGGAAGTGCCCACCAAGTGTTAGCTGTCAATAGTATGTGCTCATCACAGCGCAGTAGAAATTTATTATATGAGACCCTTCAATTAATCTAGAATAGGAATCCTTTGGATTAATGTTTTTATTGCATCTGTTGGAGTACTACTTAGTCTAGCTCAGTATCTTCACTAGCAAAGATTTGTTTTTATGTGTCATGGTTAAATTTGCTTCATTTTCTAAATAACTTTTTTTCATTTCATCGTTATCTTCTTGTTTCAGACTTGCTTTCAGAAAAACGCCGAGTTGCTTATATTAATGTTATGATTATATTCAATTAACTTTGAAAATATGCTTCCAGTTTCATGAGAGCCTAAAATTTATATCTTGGTTTTAAAAAATTATTTTGAATCACACTAGTCATTCTGTTAAATAAAAATTTAGACTACACAATCAGCTACAACGTTGAAATTTGGCATCGTGTGGATCTGTCTTGGTCTGCCTCCAAGAGAGGTTAGTTATCAGAGAGGCAGAAAATCCTTGTGCAACATGACTCACCCTAAGGAGGTCCTTCAGCTGTTTCCAGAGGGCAATTGAACTAACAAGCAAGGCTTTAGTATAAAAAGAATTTTTATTAGTGCAAAAAAGAATTTTTATTAGTATCCAAAATTTAATATCCCATCTTAAATTACTTCATTTCCCATGTAATAAAAGTAAAATTAAATAAGCAATCAATGTAAATGTAGATATAGTCCCACACAGATTATAATAATTTGACAGTGGAATAGTTTTTCATGTCAAGAAATATGTTAAAACAATACAAGGGATAAAAAGACTCCATTATTTGAGCTGATGAAAGAGTGGCAAGTAATAAACTGGATGCAAAAAGAAATCTATGTAATTATACCAGAGATAAAAAGATAAAACTGTCAATATCCCAAATTTGTGATATTTTAGGAAGGTGTAGTTTTTCCTGGATTTTATCAGCAAAATAAACAAAACCACACTTGAAAAAATCAATCTTTCCAGCCCTTACTTTTTAAGAAAGAATACGTTTTTTTCTTCAAAAGATTGTATGTTCATTTTTGAAAGGGGTTACTGAAGGAGTTGAAATTTATGATTATTACATCATCCAACCCTAATGTAAAAAGGAGGTGATTTTATATATCTTTAATTCCCTTTTTATCATACTTGGGATTTATTTTAAATTTCAGATTTAAAACACACAATGTAGGAAAGTCAGAGCAATAACTAAATTTTAACATCAAACATTCTGATGAAGATAGCACCTCATCAATTTGAAGTGTTTTCTAAATATGCAAAGTGATTGGAAGACATAAGTTAAAGGAGCATTTCAACCCCAATTTTTGACAGTAAAGCGTTTCAGAATATCATGCAATAAAAAGGATCTTAACTTTAATGCTTTCTCATAAAGCTTTATATAATTTAAATTATCAAACTAATTTTGTCCAAACTAAATTTTAAAATAAATTGCATTTGAAATTCATATATTGACAGCTAAAGATGAAAAAGAATACGTATGTGGCATATAAATTGCCAAATGCATTATGTGTGGGTATAGAAAAGGAAAATAGAACATATGATCTTTGTTCTCAAGATACTCTATACACACATGAAATTTATGGTTTAAACTGATTCTCAATAAGAGTAGAAAGATGCAAGCATTACTATGAAGAAGTTGCAAAATGTTAAGTGGTTTCTTTGAAGGAAAAGCAATGTCTCCATTTCACTATATATTCTAATTCTAATCATGTCTGATCATCCAAAAGCCATGTACTTGGGCCGCGTTGTTTTATCGGCCTGAGAAATTGTCTTAACTGGGTTTTATTACCTTGCTTTTCACTGAAAGGCATTTCAAGAAATGTCCACATCAACTGCCATTTCTGAAAATACTGCCTCTCAGTGCTCACTTGGCTAACACAGACTTCCTCCAACCTGGGAAAATATGTATGCACTACACGTGACAGACAAAAGCTGAGATCCTTAAAAAACAAAAAGCACTTGGTAATCAATTTGTAAAGTTTACTAGAGAAATTGGCAAAAAAGAGAAGGCATAAAAGTCAGCTCTGAGAAGAAAACATAATTGTACAAAAAGCATATAAACGTATGCTCGATCTCACACTTAATTTTAAAAATGCAAATAGAAATAGTGAAGAAACCAGTCTCAGCTTCCTCCCTCCGCTGTTAATAAATTGGCAAGCAAAAAGCATTTGGGTATGAGGGAAATAAGCACTCGTATAGACTGCTAATAAGAGAAAAAGTGCTATGAACTCCTGTGAAATAATTTGGCAGTATTTATCAAATGTTTAAATAATTTTTCCTTTTTATTTTGCAACTTCACTGTTAAGTATTTATCCTGAGATTATATTTCATATTTACACAGAGATAGATGATAAACGCAGTGATGTTTTTAGCAATAACTTTTATAATAAAAAAAACTTGAAAATAACCTAAGTACTTATAAGTACATTAGATTAATAGATTGTGATCATTCATACAAGGGAATATCACTCAGCCATTAAGAAGGATGACATCTATGCATCCACCGAGATTTATATACACTATGGATGCCAACCAGCAGCCCAGCTTAGTGAGTAGATTGCAGAGGCTCAGTGTAAACTCTGGAACCATACCTGGATTTGAAACCTGGCCCCACTACTTAAAACCGGGGTTATCCATAGCAAGTATCATAATCTCTGCTTGCCTCACTTTTCTTATCTGTAAAATGGACGTAAGAACACTATGCACTCAAAGTCGTTATGAAGATTAAATGATACATTATTGCAAGATGCTTAGATGAGGGCCTGGCTCATAGAAAGTACTCCAAAAGTTTTTGTGAAATATAGTAAGTATTAACATGGAAAGTTGTTTAAAGAACATGAAGTAGAAAGTAAACTGATGCAGAACAGTGTAATTCTATATATGTAAAAAATTATGGAGGTGAGAAGATACATACTTATGTAAGTATAAACATTTCTGGAAGCCACCAGAAATGTTGGGTTTACCTCTAGGATATGGCAAAGAGGTAGACAATATCAGAGCCCTTTTGTTTTCACCCTTCGGTACAGTTTGAAGTTCTTCTATTTTTTTTTCATTGGAAAATAGGAAATACAGTAGCAGTAGCAACAGCTCCTGGAAGATTTCATGGGAGGCGAGAAGCTGTTTTTCCCTGAGCTCACTAGTGACCCCTGCAGGGTGGTAGGTTTAATGCCGCAAGCAGGGCTCACATCATCTTGTGATTCAACCAAAATACACACAACCTCTCTCTCTCTGTTTCTCACACACTCATACACACATAGATGTTACAAAATTAGGATCATGTGCTAAATATGATTTTTGTTCCTATTCTTTTTATTTAATGATATATTAGAAGTATTTTCTCATTTTATTAAATTTTCTTTGAAAATATGATATTAATAACTCCACAGTGTTCTACCATGTACACGTACCACATCCTTTCCTGAAGAGAACCAAATGGGCCAAGTGGGGCAGAGAATCAAGTTAGGGTGTCCTATGAGGTTGACCTATGCAATGTATCCCCAATCTTATTTTTCATTTTTTACTGCTCTGTGACATATCTCCTCATCATTATAAAAATGCAGGAGACAAGGACCTGGCAAGCGAATTCACTTTAAGTCACAAATTACTGATATAGGGAAAAAATTTTATATTGGTACTGACATGGAAAAAAACACTCTGCCTTTTAACAAGGAACAAACCGTTAATCCAAAGATTTAATTTTTGATGGTAGATTTCCACTAATGGGCAAGAAGAGTGAGTAGGATGAAGAGACATTTAGATGCAGTATTTGCAGTTTGGACTCAGTAAATGTTGGCTGAATTGAAATATTTGGAAGCTGGCACAAATAGGCCTCCAATATATTGGCCCTTTATTGTTGCAAATTGCTACAGCATACAAACCATAGGAAGTCGCCCAAGTCACAATAATAACAGGAAACCACAGAGACTTCTGGAATATGAAATACTAGTTTTCCAATTTTGCCCACTCACGGTTTTTGGCTTTGCTGTAACCTTGGGCAAGTTTACATAATGTGCCTTGCTTTTACCATCTACACAATATCATCTACCCTGGAAAGATATTGTGAGAAGTCAACGCTCAAAATATGCAATTCCATGCTTTCATCCTTCCCTTGCCACCCCTCACGGGGAAGGATGCATGTCAGAGTAGATAGAACACAACACCCTTGACAGGCCGGGTGCAGTGGCTCACACCTGTAATCCCAGCACTTTGGGAGCCCAAGGTAGGAGTATTGCTTGAGCTCGGGAGTTCAAGACCAGCGTAATCAAGAGCAAGACCCCGTCTCTACTAAAAATAGAAAAATTAGCTGGGCGTGGTGGTACACGCATGTAATCCCAGCTACTCGGGAGGCTGAGACAGGAGGATCTCTTGAGCCCAGGACTTTGAGGTTGCTGTGAGCTAAGCTGACGCCACAGCACTCTAGCCAGGGCAACAGAGTAAGACTCTGTCTCAAAAAACCTCAAAAAACAAACAAATAAAAAAAAACACCCTTAAAAAAACATGCATTCAAGTCTTGCCTTTAACACATACCATCTCTAGGTGGGCAACTAATCTTAGCTCACTTTGCCAATCAATAAAAATAGGGTAAAATACATAAATTCATGTTTTAACTTAATTGAATGTTAATGTCTATTTTGCCTATTCCCTGACACTTTCATTGCCGTTGGGAGGAGGAGCAGCAAGATAAAAAACACATCTAATATTTTTGAGAACATGAGTTAGCTTCTTTGGTTGCTTTCCACCTTTAATCCTCAAAATAGCTGTCTAAGGTAGATACTTTACAGAGAGAGATTAAAGCTTAGAGGTTGCCTAAATGCACACACTTCAGAAGTAGTATAGCTGGAATTAACATTCTGAGTCCTCTATTTGCCGCTGCACACTGCCAGTATGATCTTTAGAGGTCTGTAGAGGCACATACAAATGAAGCAATGCTATTATCATATTACTAAAAGGTTATAAAACCAAAGTGGCATGAGTCACCAAAATGGGGGTGACTCACCAACATCTCTATTGTGAGGACTTTTTGTTCTGCAAATCTTCCCTCAATATGGAAGGAACTAATTTATGATGAAGTGTTTCATAAAATAAAACCATGATATGTCAATGCCTATATCATAAATAGCAATGATAGCTGGATTTTTAGGAACAGATGATTAAGCTCTTAGAGGTATATAAAAAGCATATGATATGCATTTATATAGATATTACATATATACAATATATATGTGATAGATATGTATGTGATGGAGATATGTATATGTGTGTGTTTATAAAGGTTATATAGTTGGACTCTAACTTTCTACCTTATCTATTGATAGCAAAGGTTAGGTAAAGCATTTGAAAAATGGGAACATTCAATTCCTTTTCTTTCACTGTGTAAAGTGAGCCACACACCTTCCAGCTACTGTCCTGGTGAATCATCTCGGAATTATGTCCACTCACATTATTTTGCCTTTCTGATTCATGTCATTCCCCCAGAAACCAAGGAAGTGAGTCTTACACACCTGACTTCTCTTCTCCCTCGAATATGGCCAAATGTCTTACCATCCATCCAACACACATTTCGGAGCCCCTGTTCTCACGCCAGTTGCTGTGCCAGGGAGAGCGACCGAGGCACTATTGCTGCTCTCCAGCAGCTCACAGTTGAGTGAGAAGCACCTGGGTGTGGGTGGCGGCGCTGGTGTGGCAGAGAGGACTGGCAGGGCGGGCGGTTGGAGAAGGGCAAGCCCCTCTCCTCTAAAGGTGGAGTGGAGGAGAGCACCAAGAATGCTTTTTTGAGAAAGTGTGAGAAAGCTGATCAGGAAGTGTAGAGAAGGCACCAGGAAAATGTGAGTTTAAGGGATGTCAAGCCACATGGTTTCGTGACATTCTTCAGCTGGCGTTAGAAGGAAAAAGATTAAAAACTAACCTCTAAGTTCAGAAAAAGAACACGGCATTGAGGCATTTTTCCCACCTTGTCAATGACATCTCCCCGACCTCCTACTCTACTGAAAGTATCAGTCATCTTGCACAGATGGCTTGTCCTGAGTCAAGTGGTCAGGCCGCGTCCCGATGTAAGAGTCACCCCAGCCTCTCACCTGTCTGTGCACAGGGCCTTAGCTGTGCAGTGACAGTGAGGCCCGCATGCTCCAGGCAGACAGAGTGCCCACCATTTGCTGACCTTGTCACCTCTGCTAGTTTGCTTGAATTTCCTAATCACAGGTATAATGAAGATAATAATACCTACCTCACAAGATTTATTTTTTTGTGATGATTAAAAGAAGTACTTAGTAAAGTACTTAACCTAGTGTCTGGCATATGGTAAATGTTCAAAAATCATACTTTATGTTGTTTTGCTTTTACAGGCACACCATTTTTCTCCCTGGTCTGTTCCTAATCTCCGTGGCTTCTGTTTTTATCTCCTACCTTACCTTTAATTCCTCTCACATTTAAACTGGTTCTTGACTCCCTCACATGTACCCCTAAGCCTGATGCCACCTTCTCCTGGGTCCCTACCCTAAAGGGTGTCAGTGTGGGCTGGGTGTACCTGTTCCCCCATCCTGGTTCTGAACCTGCCCCCAGGCCCGTGAACACCCCTACCCTGGAGTACTCTGTGGCTGGTAAAAAAAAAAAAAGCACAAGTTACATGATGTGAATAATCTGAGCAGAAAGGACATCTAAGGCATATATTGCTGAATGAAGAAGGGGAAGTATAGCTCAGGATGCATGGTACAGCATCATTTCTAAAACAAAATTTGTTGTTTAAAAATCTTGATGGTCTAAAATTTTTCAGTAAGCATATACTATTTGTGATGGTTAATTTTATGTGTCAACTTGATGGGGCTAAGGGATGCCCAGATAGCTGGCAAAATATCATTTCTGAGTTTGTCTGGAAGAGATTGTCATTTGAATCAATGGGCTGACTAAAGAAGATCTGCCTTCACCAGGGTGGGCAGGCAGCATCCAATTCATGGAGAGCTCAGATGGAACAGAGTGGCAGAGGAAGGACCGATTTACTGTCTCTGCTGGAGCTGGGACATCCATCTCCTGCCCCTTCTATCACATATATATTGGTTGAAGAACCAGGAGTGCAGGTGTCCAGGGGCAGGAGATGGATGTCCCAGCTCCAGCAGAGACAGTAAGGTCTGGCCAGGCCTTACATCCGCCTTCCCAGCTTCCCAACCCGTTTTAGACTCAGACTGGAACTTACAACGTTGGCTCCCTTTGTTTGGTTTGCAGGCTTTTGGGTTTGGACTTGAGCTACACCACCGGCTCTCCTGGGCCTGCAGCTTGCAGAAGGCAGATCCTGTGATTTCTCAGTCTCCATAATCATGTGAGTCAGTCTCTTATAATAAATCTTTTTCTGTATGTCTCTTTATATATGTATATCTTATTGGTCCTATTTCTCAGGAATACACTATTTTTAGTGTGTGTGCGTGTATTTTTAAGGAAATTGGTGTAAGTTATAGGCATCTCAGAGACTCTGAGGAAATGAAAAATGTAGTATAAAACAGAAGGATGGCAGTGGGGAGTCTGCCAACACTAGTGTTTTCCAAAGTGGCATGGAAGTCTAATACTGCAGGATGTTGATGACTTCTTTTATGGGAACACAGATCGCTTGGTCAAATAAGTCTGAGACACACTAAGTTAGGTGTAGTCAAACAGATTTCTTTTTTTGTTTTTGTTTTTTTTTTGAGACAGAGTCTTGCTCTGTCACCTGGGCTAGAGTGCTGTGGCGTCAGTCAGCCTAGCTCACAGCAACCTCAAACTCCTGGACACAAGTGATCCTCCTGTCTCAGCCTCCCAAATAGCTGGGACTACAGGCATGCACCACCACGCCCAGCTGATTTTTTCTATTTTTAGTAGAGATGGGGTGTCGCTCTTGTTCAGGCTGGTCTCAAACTCCTGACCTCAAGCGATCCCTGCCTCGGCCTCCCAGAGTGCTAGGATGATAGGTGTGAGCCACCCCACCCAGCCTGGTTTATTTCGTTACTGCTAGTTATCTCTGAGGCTTTAACGTGCTCATACTCTCTGTGAGTCTGCAATGTAGACAGTAAACAAGTCCTCATGTCACCATCTGTTTCTAAGGAATAATGTCCAGCATTGGTTTTTCATGGGAGAGAGAACACCCAAATTTGAGAATTGCTAACCCAAACCAAGTGAGCCAGCTACTTCTCTACTTAAAATCTCTGTTCTATTTTATTCTCTCCCTACCACATATTTTTATCAAGCTCAAAATGTTGTCTATTTAATAACTGTGTATTCAAAATCTCAATGCTTGGTGAACTTGAAATATAAATAACTTCAGGACATTTACAATTAACCTAAAACAAAAATTATCCAGCTAAAATAATTATCTCTTGGACTTGGAAGAAACATTTCCTTTGCTTAGGGAGAAAAAAATTTGTTTTTTTAAAAAAAACTTTTAAATTTGATTCTTAAATTTGAACAGTGATCATTAGTATTTGAACTTCACATTCGGAGATTGAGTTGATCATCGTCACTGAGTTCTCAGTTCAAGGCACATTATCACGATGATCTCAGTTTAAGGCACACTATCAGCTAAGCTCCTTCCTGTTCGCTTAAGCATCAGTTCATCCCTTCATTTGTTCCCTTTTATATCCATTGCCTAATTCCACATCTCCCTCCTCCAATCATTCTAACGTATTTAAATACATTAAATACAGAATTTTGGGATTTTAAGTTTTCGTAAAATGTGGAATGTTGTTTTATGTTATATTTGTGAGAATTATTTCAACTCTGCTGCCCACTATCCAATAAGATCTTAACTGTGTAATAAGTTTTAATAAAATATTAAAAATTAAAAGTTGACTACTAGGAATAATTGATTAACTTTTTAAAGTCCCATAGGCCAAAAATGTGCATATGATAAAGCAATGAATTTAGCAACTGTGTGTGTATATTTTGCCAAGCAATATTGAATGCAAAACCGAAAACCACCACATCCAAAGAACATCCTACCATTATTTTCTAAAAATTGAAATGTTCATTTTATCATTCTGTACATTCTTCTTTTAACAGGAAATGACTTCTGAATACACTGCCTCATTTGTCATTGTCAAGGATTAAATATGAACCAACTTTGCAAGGTATTTTTTTCTAAGTTTGCTAGAGCAGAATAATGTCATTGTCAACACTTTTAAACGTTTTATGACTTTGGAATCTTTCCTTTAAAAAAAAGCACATTGCCAAACTAATCAGAATTGGTCACGAATATTAATGTTTGAGTTGAAAACAACTGCCACTAGGTGGCAAACAATCTACACATAGACTTATACAAAAGAGAAAATTATAAATACACTATATCATATATGCATATTAAACTAGACAGTGCAAAATAACTGCTTAATACAGTATCTTCTCATATTGTTAACAACATTACCACTTGGGAACATAAGCCTAACAGTACAACAGTAACAAATGCACTTTTTGAGAAGCTGACCTTTCTTTGTTTTTTGTTTTCTTTTTCTAAAGAGAATGAAGATAGCAGATATGTGGCCTTCAGTTCTAACATTTGTCATGATGTGGAACCGGGGTATGGACATACATTAATTGTCTTACCCGTCCTCTCCAAGTCAGGAATGTCTCTGCGACTGAAGGGGCATTGATAATGAAACACTGTAGCCCTGTGGGACCTTGAACTTCTTATCCAGGGCTTCTTGTCTGGCTTCGTAGATTCTATATGGTCATCAATTTTTATACCATGTTGGATGTAGGAGAGCAAAAGCACTGCTGAGATTGTTCTTTCTCCATTTGATTTAACCTTGGGAATAGGATGTAACGTGAACATGGCAGACCCTGGTGCTAGACCGACAGGTGTGGCTGTTAGCACAATTACCTACAAGTTGTGCGCTGTGGTTTGAACATGTCCTCAGAGTTCATGTGTTGGAAACATAATCCCCAAAAGAGTGATGAGAGGTGAGACCTTTAAGAGGTGATTAGGTCGTAAGAACTCTCCCCTCACGAATGGATTAACACCATTACTGCAGGAGTGGGTTAGTTACTACTGGAGTGGGTTCCTGATGAAAGGGTGAGTTCATTTCATCCACCCTTTCCCTTCCTCCCTCTCATGGTCTCTTGCCCTACCTCCTTCTGCCATGGGATGACATAGCAAGAAGATTCTCATCAGATGTGGCCCTTCTACCTCGGACTTCCCAGTTCCAGAACTGTAAGAAATAAACCCCTGTCCTTTGTAAATTACCCAGAATCAGATATTCCATTAATAGCCACACAAAAGGGACTAAGGTGTTGTGTAACTGTGACAGATTGTATTATTGTCCCCAAATAATTGTTTCTTCTTCTCGTAAGAGGATGATAATATATCCTCACCCAATTGACCTTGGGCTTGGCCGTGTGTGTGCTCTGGCCAGTGGCTCGTGAGTGAACATGATGCACAGTGTATCTTGCAAGCAGCTTCAAGAGCTGCTGTGGGTTTCCACCCTCTCTCTTGCTTTTACCCTCTACCAAGAAAATGATGTGTCCCTAATAATAGCTGGCTACTCCGTCAGCTGGGAGCCTGGAATGAGAAGATCCATAGAGAAGAGAAAAGGAGAGGGATATGCAGCCACCGAAATATAATATGAGTGAGAAATAAGCATTTGTTGTTACAAGCTACTGGAATTTTGAAGTTGTTTGTTATCACAGCATTACCTAGTAAGAACTATTACACTGACTTTGGGCCTCGGTTTCTTCACTTACCAAATGAAGCTAATGATATTATTCATCTAATAGGACTTGGGGGATTGAATGAGTTAACAGACATAAAGAATGTAGAACAGTACGTAGCATCACAGAGGTTAGATGTTATTACTAAAACAGTCTAAATGCATATGCAGTAAAGGATTACATATATTGAATGACTACAAGCATCTAGGACTGTTTTACTCAATGTTTTATTTAATTATACAATATCTTCCTTAAAGTACTGACATTCTTGTTTTATGGAACAAACAACTGAGACTCAGAAAGCTCCTAGTCAGTGATTTTCAAATCATCTGTGGCTAAGGACTGGTTTTTTTTGTGTGTGTGCTTTTGCCCTGAATCATTCATGAACTAGTACTTTTGGAAAATACAAATAAAAGTGTTTATTAGAAAAATAAATAAAAGGAACAAATTTTTAAAAACATACAAGATACAATTCCAACTTTTACTATTAGATGTGATAGACATAAAATTATATTTTAATTAATACAATTGGGACAAACATAACATTAAAAAACTAAAAGAATTATAAAAACTGTGTACATTATTCAATGAAAATATGCATATTGACAACTAATATAGAAATCACTGTTTTACCTTTAACTTTTTGCCATTTAATAATTTAACTAAATAAAAGAAGATGAATGAAAAGCAATTTCCCAACTTAAACACTGTATACATACTTTAAGCTACATACAGTTTGTAACGTAATAAATAAGCTTGCTTCTTGTTAACTTATCGGCTTTATTTTAATAAAAATAAGTAGAGAAACAAGTCTCACAGAGCTTTGTTGATGGAAATAAAAGAAAAGATTTGAAAGCAATTTTAGCAACCACAGGATATTCATTTATAACTTTTATCAAAAATGAAGCAAATGATGCTATGTATTTGGAATTTGCATTTTATCAGAAGCCAAACCCAATAATTTACTCTGTAAAGTTATAATTAAATTTAAATTGTTTTTGATGAAGGAAATAAATTCTAAATTTAGTACTTTGGGATTATAGTTGACAAACTCACCTTAAAATGTTATGTTGTAGCAAGGCCCTGCTGTGCACAATTAGTAAGCATCTTTGAGTCCATGTAATGTGAGTCCTTGTAAAACTCATCATGTGATTTCAAGAACTCATAAACTGTTCTATACCCTTTTAAGTGAGATGAGTCAACCAATCCTGCTTGGATGTTTCAGCAACTTTCTAAATATTGAGCTCAATTTCTGAATTTCTCTTTGCAGACCAACAACGAGCAATGTGCTGACAACATCATTCTGTGAAACACACCTTGAACGTCATTGCAAAAAAAAAGCTAGTAAGTAGCAGAAACAGATTTCAATGCCAAGTCTGACTGATTGTTCTCCTTCAATATGTAAGGTCCCTTCTCTATTGGGGTTGCTACTCCGTAAGCAGATCGTCTGAGATGTGAATTATATTTGTTCTACTACCTCTACTGCCTAGCAGGACCAGCTGGCTAATAATAGCCTGGAGCCAGGTATAGAGAGGATAGTTGGTTTAACAGATAACATACAGTAGACCCTTGAACAACACGGGGGTTAGAGGCACTGACCATCCTACCTTCATCCCCACCTGTGCAAAAAGCCACATATAACTATTGATTCCCCCCAAACTTAACTACTAATAGCCTACTATTGACCAGAAGCCTTACTGATAATATAAATAGTGGATTAACACATATTTTGTATGTTGTGTGTATTATACACTGTATTCTTATGATAATGTAAGCTAGGGAAAAGAAAATGTATTAAGAAAATCATGAGGAAGAGAAAATGTACTTGTTATTCATTAAGTGGCAGTGGATCGTCATAAAGGCCTTCATCCTCGTCGTCTTCATATTAAGTAGGCTGAGAAGGAGAAGGAAGAGGAGGGGTTGGTCTTGCTGTCTCCGGGACCGCAGAGGCGGAAGAGGAGGAGGAGCTGAAAGGGGAGACGAGAGAGGCAGGTACACTTGGTGTAACTTCTATTGAAAAAATCCACATATAAGTGGATGCATACCGTTCAAACCCATGTTGGACAAGGGTCAACTGTGTGTGTGTGTGCTGTGTATACCTACAGATTGAAGTGTGCATTGAACTACATGAATATTGCTGTCTGCATTTCAAACCCCAGGAGTGGCTTTCAGACCTCGCTTCTTTGAATTGTAAGCACAGTTGCCGCACTGTGTTGTGTGCTCTTTGATGACAGAAATAAAACTTTAAGTGGTTCTGCAAATCAGTATACAGGTATAATCAATTGACTGGTGAGTTCGCTGGCTTGTTGGTTGCCTTGGTTGGTTATGGCATTCGAATATTTATTGGTTACCTGGTCTAAATAAGCTCAAATTGTGACTTAATTTCCAGCACGGGAAAAGAAAAGATGAAGTTTTTTAATAAAAAATTTGACACGTATGAGATAGTAGGGATTAACCTGCACACACAGGCAGAGGAACTTGGGTAGAACCAAAAGATTTAAAACTCAGTTCCTTATTCACAGTTAGGATTAAGACATTGTTTTAAAAGCCTCAGTTCTATTGACTCTGAATCCTATTTGAAAATTCAAGGATTTTTATTGCAAACGAAAAGTCATTAAGTTGAAATAAAATCTTTATTCCTCATTCTACATGTACTTATTTAAGTCAAGGGAGTTTGCTTGTTTGTTTGTTTTGATCTTATATTCTTTTTACTTCCCAGCTAATATAATTATTACGAAGCTATACATATATGTAAATCTTTTTATTCCTCAACTGAAATTGCCTAATAATACTTTATCCCATTTTAGATTTTGGTTTCCTTTAAACACCAAGTTATGTGGGGTCTTACCTTCCTTACCCAACTATTTGTAGTATTAAATATTTAAAGTGCTAAAATATTTGTAGTATTAAATATTAAGAGACTGTAATAACAGAGTAGATTTAAAAAACATATTGGTTATCTTTTCCTTTTTTCTTAGTCGCAGAAATAAACAGGTGCTACAAGCTGGATTTGAGTCTGCTTTCTTGGAAAGATGGTACCCTTCATCCATGTGATGATTTGTCCAGTGCGCTGGGAGCCTACTGAGGAAGAGGAGGCATAAACACCTTATTTCAGCCCTTAAAAGAAGGAAGAGTTTTTGTCTGTTAAAAATATGAGGCCTAGGATGATAACCTGTAAACAGCACCTAGTTTCAGTGTCTGGAAAGCTGGGCTTTCTCAAGGTGAGGTAGGGAGCGTGCCAGGAGGCAGCCTTTGCTCCAGAGTCCTAAGAGCTTTTGCTCATGCATGTTCTTAACCAATTTGGAAAATTTTGTGTCCTTTCAAATACTTTTAATTTGTTTTCTTATATTGGCCATCATAAGTTTTAAAAAATGGAGAGTATATAATAAGAACAATTAAGTTCCAATTAAGAACATTGGCATTTTAAAATAAAGCAGTTGTTTCACTTTTTAAATTATATCAAATTGTTTTGCCATAGCAATTTTATCTATCCATAGAAATGTAAATACATATACACACATATATTAATAGATAAAAAAAACTTTGTTTTTAACTGTAGGAGATCTAAAATCTTTCCTTTTTCTCTTCCTATGCATATTTCTAATCCATTCCTTCATGAGAATTTTAACATACAAATTTATGATACATTTTTATGCTTGAAAGTCTTATATTAGCCTATACTACTTTCTGTATATCATTTTAAATTATAAAATTTTGTAAACATAAGGCTCTAAGTGCTAAAAGAAATTCCATCTGGATAGAGTTTTCATCATTATTACTAGGGTACAATTGATCGAAACATTTATTAAAACTTTGATAAATATGCATTAAGTAAAATTTCTTAGAAATGCGTCTTTTAACGAGACAAATGGGGCTGTATCTATGTGTGACTATTCCTTAGTTCTAAAATTAAAATTGACGTTTCCGTTTCTCGGTTTTACAGATGTATGCACTGAGAAACCCAGCTCACCTAAATAAGCAGATAGAAGGGGATGGAATTCCTTGTGTCTCTGTTACTCAACTCAGAGAACTCCTTCTGAGTTATGTAACAAAGATTCCATAGTTATCTATCACCAAAAGTTAGTTTTTAATAATCTACTGGTTAAGAACTCTTTTAGATCCTCATTGGATTTTGATGAAAATAATTAAAAAGGGAAACTATCAGCTAAGAAGGATTTGAGTTACTCACTTTCTCAATATTTTCAGCAATAATTGGAATCTCCCCCCTCTTTTACTGGTGCTTCACAAGTTTTTGCAAGTAGGGAGAATTGTTAAGTACAGTAAAATTCAACTCAGGAAAGGTGAGTTGTTTGTTTTTCTTTCTCATATAAATATTTTGTTTGCTTGTTTCTTTTGTTTTGTTTTGAGACAGAGTCTTGCTCTGTTGCCCTGTTTAGAGTGTAGTGGCATCATCATAGCTCATTGTCACCTCAAACTCCTGAGCTCAAGCAATCCTCCTGCCTCAACCTCTTGAATACCTGGGGCTACAGGTGCACACCATCATACCTGACTAATTTTTCTATTTTTTTTGTAGAGACGAAATCTCACTCTTGCTCAGGCTGGTCTCGATCTCCTGTCCTCGAGCAATCCT
>CAUYRT010045302.1:0-48015 GCA_963574885.1 Lepilemur ruficaudatus
CATAGAAAAAATTAGCTGGGCATGGTGGCGCATGCCTGTAGTCCCAGCTACTTGGGAGGCTGAGGCAGAAGGATCGCTTGAGCCCAGGAGTTTGAGGTTGCTGTGAGCTAGGCTGACGCCACGGCACTCTAGCCCAGGTAATAAAGTGAGACTCTGTCTCAAAAAAAAAAAAAAAAAGAAATTAAACTGTAAGGATAATGGGTTGATAAACTAGAAAATGTATTTGAAGAATGAGTTTAGAAACATAACTATCTTAAAACTTTAAAAAATTGATATAGTGTATTTATGTATTTTTCAAGGATATCATCATTTCTTTCCAACATATGCAGCAGTTACTTCAGCAACAAATTCAAGCTAATTCTGAAATGGAGGCAGAATTGAAGATGCTAAAAGAAAAAAATCAGGTTTATATATACATATGTATTTTAGTGTATTTCCATCTAATGAGCTTCCCCCTCTTAGTTGCATTCCTCTTTCCAATTTTATTGAGATGATTTTGAATTCTAGAGGTAAGATACTGACGTCCTTCATCAATTTGGTATCAGTGCCTAAAGTAATGAATACATATTTTTCAACATTTAAGTCACTAGTTAGATGTTAAATTTTATCAGATATCTGACTTCATTCTGTAACAGGGTGAATGGGATTTTTTCTTTGTCTTAGAATTATGGCTATGATCTAATACTGAAAATAAAAGGTGAAAATGTCAACCACATTTTAAGAGAGCAATCAGCCAGCTCTCAGAAGTTTAGGCAGATCCCTCTTTGCAGGAACATGATAAAATTGGCGCTATTACCACAATAATCACCTCATCATCCTCTTTCTAGTATCTATAAGAAAATGATTAGGGAGGGGAAGACATTATGGTCATTGATATTTTGAGAGTGCGGGGTTCAAAGGTTTTTCTCCTACATTCTCCCATGAAGATAAGTGAAGGAGTCATCAAGAAAATCTCTTGTAATTATTGGGGTACAAGAAGGGGAGCCTGCCATCTTATTCCTTGGATAGATGCTTGAGATGCTGTAGAAAGCTAAAGGTTCACTTTAGTGTTGCCAGTAGAGTAGAATGTTATATGTTCATGTGGAATAGGTTGACATATGTTTCTTAAAGTTTGGAATTTTACCACAAACATAACAACTAATGGCCAGTTTGGGTCTAGAAATTTAAAAACGAATTTTGTTTGGAGTAATCTGCACCAATGAGGCCTAAAGTGCATTATGCTTGTTCTAATACTATATGGCCCTAGAAGGGTGCGCAAGAGAGAATCTTGGTGGTTCCTTGGCTGCGCATGAAGGAATGTAGAGGTTGGGGGAGGTGCAAGAACTTCCCCAGATGTCACTGGGCCAAAAGATGGGTTGTCCAACTCTGAGAAGTTGGGGGCATGTTCAACTGGGGTGGCCAGTAGAAGATATTTCTGCCCTTTTGAAGAGCTTGTTTCCTTGATAGCAAGGAAACGGGAAAGCAGAATGTTTCCCATGAAAACTACATTCACCTCCCACATAGAGACTACCATCAGTAGAGACCAGGGTCAACTTTATAAATATGTGACCAGTGCATTTGCATAGGGACCCACACACAGAAGGCCTTCCTGCTTCAGGTTTAATATTTCATGGTCACTGTCTTGCACTTTTTATTAATTTTTATCTTTGAATTTACATTTTGTAGATTAAGTCTTGTGGTACAATGGAGTATGTGCTGTGGGCTTGAATGAGGCTTGAAGCCTCAGCTCAGGCATTGTCTTTTCCCCACTACCTCCCAGGTCTGGTTCTTAGCTGCTGGCTCTTCTACCCTCTGCCACCATGGCCCTGCCTGGCCACCTCCTCCCTGCTCCTATTCCACCACTACTGCAGGTCAACTGGGTCACATTTGCAGGGAAAGGCCTATGTTCTGCTTTTAACCTTTACTTGGTGGGCGCCTAGGTGTAGGTAGGGAAGGTCTAGGTTGAGTATATGTGCCCCACAGCATTGTGGGGTGAGGCATGGCAATAGTTGGCCCTGTTTCAGGTCCGCAGTGCCTTGGCATGTTAGGCAGGAAACTTCGCAGGGGGCGGGGGCGGGGGCGGGGGTGGGGTGAATTCCCAGTCCAGGTACTGAGTGTATCACTCCGGGTGGTTGAAATCCCGTGGGAGTCACCCAGCTGCCATGGGTTAGGGTGAAGGGAAGATTGACTTCCTCACCCGTGGTCAGGGCATGGTAGAAGGGTCCAGCAGCTGGCAGAAAGGGAAACCTAGTAACTGGTGGATCTTGCTCATGCTGAGTTGTGTGATGAGGCCCTTAGACACATGTGAGAGTCTGCATTTGTCCTGTGAATATCCTCTAGCTCAGGGGATCATGACATCATGACATTAAATAGAACATTAAAAGCTCCATGACAGGTTGAGAGGGAGAGAGGGACTGCAAGGAAAGGAAAAAGTTTGTATTTTGGTATCTTTAACAGTACTTTTCCTCTGCTTTTTTCATATTGTACCAGGCCCAACAAATTGTGCAGAGTCCATCATTGAATGGAATCATGTTTAACTTGAGCAATGCAAATTAATCTAACCATTTATGTTCTGTGGTTTGTCATGTAACATTTTGCCTGCCTTATTTCTCTTGCCTGCCCCTAATACTATAGAAGAGGGAGAGAGAGGTGGTGTGCTAAAGTCAGACCTCTCCCTTCCTTTAATTCCTTCATCTATTTCTGTAAGACTAGTAAAAATATTTCTCTGAAAGTCCAGCTGAATAAGCAAGTATTGCCTTCTCCGCATCTCCTCTTCTCACCCCAAAGTTGGATAACTGGGACTATTTCTGTAATGAACCTTCATCCAAGAAACATATGATATAATTTAACCAAATTCTTTATGAATAGCTGTTACCAAGAGTATCTCCTAATCTATTTAAAGGAATTGAAACGTAGATTTTTTTAGGGTAAGCAAATTATTAAAGATTAGCTAATTCAGCCATTTCATTTCATGATAAAATAGAGGCCAAGAAATTATCAGCAGTATAGTTCAAAGCCTCATAATTAGTGGCAAAACCAGGATTAAATATTTGCCATGATTCTAATCCAGCACTATTTCTATAACATTATACCATTAAGATATTTTTCCTAGATCTATGAGAGCTGCCAATTTTGTTAGATCAGTTATGCCAAGACCACAGCTATTATAATACATTGCCCCTTCATGAGCTTTAAATCCAATACTTACGTATTGTTGAATTCTAAAGAGCCTACAGTAGTCATAGACATATAGTTATGTGTTTCTCGGAGTTAACAGTGACTATAAATACGATTCCAGGATCTTTTAACTATGACTGCTAATATCTTAGATAATCCAAATGCCTTTCTCTCCTTTTTTCCCCAAATGCCTTTTTCTTTAACTATCACAATTATTCCCTGAGCTTTGATAATACAAAGAGGAAAAGATTTTTTACAGTAAAATTTCAAAGTATCATCAAGAACACGATAGAATTATCAGTTTTTTATTCTGATTAGTAAAGATATTAAAAAACCGAACAATACCATCTATCATTATAAGAGAACATTTTATCATCAAAAGTATATTAAGGATAGAATCTCAGGATAAAGGACAATCCTTTATAAGAAAAGACACTGATGACCTTATATTGACATTTTTTTGCCACGGACTAGTGAAAATTTGTCATGGATCAGTACTTGTCTGCAGACTGGTGTCTGAGAACCATTGATATATAGTATAACAAAATATTAATGTTGAACTGTTGCTGCATTATGCTGCATAGATATCTCAAGTGTTTTCTTGAGGAGCATTCTCATTCCACCTGTACTAAAAGGGATCATTACTCTTGATAATGGCCAACTGTTTTTCAGTGCTCTGCAATCATGCTGTCATCTGTCTTACTCTTTTAGTAGTAAAATTTAGAACATAGCTAAATTCTCATGATAGAAAATATTTTCTACCATGATTTAATTATAATTTAGTACAGTTATGAGTTTAGTTATATTCCCTTAGTCATAGTATTAGCAAGAATAGTTTACTTAGTTTATTCCTATAGTCATAGTATTAACTAGGACAATTTACTTCATTTTTGGTAGATTAAAGCAGTAGCAGATGGTTTCATTTTGACCTTTCACAATACCCATTTTTTCTGAGATGGTTTGCAGATTTGTTAATCCAGATGCAGATAAAACAAAATAATTTCCTGATAGACTATAAACTCCATGAGGACAGCAACATTTTCAATGGTAGAGCATAGGAACCTAAAGCAGTATCTGGCCACATAATAGTAGCTCATTAAATCTTACTCAATGAAAGAATGATGAACAGTGAATAAACTCAGTCTTTCCAAGTTCAGATATTTCCTGGTCAGGGCTACCAGTGAAACATGTTGAATTGAACCCCACAGTCACTTCTACCTCCTTTTGAAACTGCAATAAAATGGCATTAATAAGTCCACAAGGATAAGGAAATAGGGGGAGGAAAAGATAAAAATAAAGTATTAAAAGTGGGAACCAGATTGACAATTAGTAATTTACTTAGCAAACAGAAAATAGACACCTAAGTCAAAGATGCAGAAATGGTCAGGAATTACAAGTATCACGTGCCTCTAGAAGGTATACAATTGAAGCTAAAACTAGAAGATCTATATAAGAAGCCATTACAGCCCCAAATTCTCTTCCCCAAGCTGTGCAAATAGGCAGTGCCTCTCTCCCACTTGGCAGAAGATTGGAGGTTTATGTTGGAGAGTTTGAGGGATAGCTGAGGCTGGGAGGGGATCTTGTGGTATGCTGGAGCCAGCTTGTACCAGTGAGAGCTGGTTATTAGATATTAAGGAATTTTGAGAATGGATTGTTAAACCAATGATAGTTTGACATTGACCATGATAGAAATATGTAACACTAATGAAAATAGTAAATGCTATAGGATCAGGCATTTTTTTTTTTTTTTGAGAATCAGTTCACCAGTACATTACTGGGAGTGTGATATTGAAAACAGGGTGGAAAGTCTAAATTCTAAATGGTGATACCTCCCAGCCCAGTCTCCTCATTCAGAGGACAGCTAGCCTAACTCCCAGGCAAGAGAATGGTTCTCCTGTCAGGGGAAACTAACCTGCCTAAGAGAAAAGACTGTAGCTGCTGCAGTTAAGCTCTCCAATGAAACAGCTCAGTCAGATCAACCTATAGTGAAACCCACCATTTGACAAAACTTTCAACCAGCTTTTTAATATCACACTCTTAAATATGACCAGAGTTGAGGATTACTGGGCATTTGAAGAAAGCTTCCAGTATGAAAAGCAGACAAAACAAACAAATTAAGGTAATGAAAAAACCTTGTAGAAACTAAGAAAATGTATTTGGTTAAAGGAAATGTATTTATTCACAAAACAAGAATTAGAAGTCTATAAAGAAACACTCATAAAATAAGAGAGCCCTTAAATACATTAATAGACATAAAAAATACAGTGGAAAGGCTGGAAGGTAATGTTGAGATTGTCTTCTAGAACGCAGAACCAAAAGACAAAAAGATAGGAAACAGGAGAGAAAGAAAATTAGAGAGTCATTCCAAGAGGTCTGGTAAGTTTTAGAGATAAGAAAATGGAGGGAGGGGAACTGATCAAAGAAATAATACAAAAAAGTTACCCAGGCCTGAAGGATGTGAATTTGTCTTGCCCAATACCAATGCATATCATTATGAAATTTTGTACTACACATAAGAAGATTCTAAAACTGTAGGGGAAAAAAGTAGGTCATATACAAAGGATTAAGAATGAGAATGGCGCCGGGCACAGTGGCTCACACCTGTAATCATAGCATTCTGGGAGGTCAAGGCTGGAGAATCGCTTGAGCCCAGGAATTTGAGGTTGCTGTGAGCTAGGCTGATGCCTCCGCACTCTACTCAGGGCAACAGGGGAATGGCAACTTAATGGCTTCAGATTTTTCAGTGGCAACAATGGAATAATGGAATACAGAAGACAATAGAACTATCCTTCAGAAATTGGGGAAAAATTGATTGCCATACTATACTCCATCAAACTAATTGTGGAATGAAGACATTTTCAGACATGTAGGATCTCCAGAAATTTACCATCCATGCGTCCTTTATCAAGAAGTAATATTAATATAAAGTTTGTACTACCAAGACAAGGGAGTAAACCAAGAAAGAGGAAACTATGACATTTAGGAAACAGGAGACCCATGACAGAAGAGAGAAGGATAACCTGATTTGTGCAGCAGATTAAGAAAGTAATAGGTCAAAATTATAATGGAAGGATGAATGTCTCCAAAAAACTGAACTGAGAGAATATCCGAAATAGACAGTTTCTTTTAGATGAGGGTATGGTGGGGAAAATAGACAGTTTCTTTTAGATGAGGGTATGGTGGGGACAGGAAATGATCAACATCTAGTATACTGTTTTAAGAACATGATGCTCTTGGTCATTTATTATTACTAGAGTAGAGACTGTGGTTTATTCTCCCATATCTTCTGTAAACTTTATATATCTTAAAATATAATATGTTATCAGTAAAATACTGTAAAATATTTGTTAGAATGTTAAAGTACTAAGCATGTATTAATTACATACCACTATAAATATTTAGAAACTGCTCTATTATAGTCATGCACCACATAACAATGTTTCAGTCAGTGATAGACTGCATATATGACAGTAGTCCCCCATAAGATTATAATGGAGCTGAAAAATTCCTATCACTTAGTGACATTGTAGCCGTAATAACATCATAATGCAATGCATTACTCATGTGTTTGTGGTGATGCTGGTGTAAACAAACCTACTGCACTGCCATTCATAGAAAGTATAGAACATACAATTATGTACGATACATAATACTTGATAATAAATGTTACTAGTTTTATATTTACTTTATATTGTTACTTTAAAGTATACTCCTTCTACTTATAAAAAAAGTTAACTGTAAAACAGCCTCAGGCAGGTCCTTCAGGAGGTATCCAGAAGAAGGCATTGTTACCATAGAAGATGACAGCTCCTTGGGTGTTAGTTGCCCTGAAGACCTTCCAGTGGGACAAGATATAGAGGTGGAAGCCAGTGACATGGATGATCCTGACCTGTAGGCCTAGGCTCATGTGTGTGTTTGTATCTTGGTTTTTTTTTTTTGCTTCCTAAAATTTTATTGGGGGAAAACTACAAAACATTTGCAGTACAGTGTTTACAGTCACAATTTGTAGTGAGCTGATTTCCCAAAATATATTACCACTCAACTTGACTTATCTTGTTACATTCAAAAACGTACTCTGTCAAAGTCGTCCAGAGAGTACATACATAGTGCTCCAACTGTATCTACGTACAACCAACACTCCATTTTAAGTGTACAATTAAATGATCTGTGTTATTTATTTAAGAATAGATTCTCTAGCTCTATTTTCTCCTTTTAGGTTGAATCCTAAAGAAATAGTAGGAGATATATAAATCGATAAGAACTGGGAAGATTGGAATAAGTTCAGGGCAGATGGAACAGCATATGCCAAGTCCCAGAGATAAAAAGAATGTGACAATTTTAGGAAACTAAAAGTAATTCAATACATCAGGTAAATATAATACATTGGGTGTGTCTAGAAAATGTGAAGCTGTAGAGAGAAACAGGCGCCAGATCATAAAGGATCATGTAAGCCAGTTTGTGAGTTTGAGCCTTATTTTAAGGGTAAGGGGAAACCTTTGAAGGTTTAAGCAGGAACATGATCATATTCATGTTTTATAAAGCTCATTCTGACTATAGTGAAGAGAATGAATTTGAGGACTCAAAATGGAGGTGAGGAGAGGCTATTGGAGTAATTAAGATGAGAGATTAATAACTAGTAACTAAAAAAAATCCAGTAGAAAATTAAGTTACTAAGCTGCTATTGAGGAGTGAGAAATGGGTCAGCGGCCAAGGGAAATTAAAATTTTTTAAATCATAGTTACAATAAGATGATAATAAGGATTATTATCTAATAGATACAGTGCTCTATAGTTTACAAATAACTTTCAATACCATTATCTAATTTAATCTTTTAATAGTTTTATAGAATAGATGTATGAATTATGATTATAATTTGCCTTGTACAAATAAATAAATTAAATCTTATAGAATTTCATGAATGCTTAATGCCATAATTGTAAATAACTTTACAACATCTGAGATTTATCCTGTTTGCAAGCTTACAAATTTTTCTGCCACAGTTTTATAGAGGCTGGCAGAGAACATGAGCTTCCTGGGTCAAAAACAAAGGAATTAATTACTAATAGCTCAGGAAGCACCATGACCATATTTGCAACTATTCCTGTTGCCCTTTAAGTATCATGGAAATAATGTGAAGTGTCTTAGGTGGCTGCTGCACATGTAGTGGTGTACTTCACAGACGAGGAAGCCTGAGCTTAGGAAACACCAACATTTTAACCTCCCCAACATTTGCACTTGGAGGAAGATATTATCTTTATTATCCTGGACAGCTCACAAATCTGCCCTCTGTCCTAGAAGAGACAATATCTCCATCTTCCAAACTTGTTTGCTATAAAAATATCTTTGAGAAGATAGTATAGAACAGCAGTCCCCAGCCTTTTTGCATCAGGGACCAGTTTCGTGGAAGATAATTTTTCCACGGATCAGGGTAGGGAATGGTATTTGCATGATTCAAGTGTGTTATGATAATTGTGCAGTCAAACCTCTCTGCTAATGATAATCTGTATTTGTAGCCACTCCCCAGTGCTAGCATCATCACCTCAGCTCCATTTCAGATCATCAGGCATTAGATTCTTAGGCATTACATTCTCATAAGGAGCAGGCAGTCTAGATCCCTCACATGCGCAGTTTACAGTAGAGTTTGCACTCTTATGAAAATTTAATGCTGCCTCTGATCTGACAGGATGCAGAGTTATGCAGTGATGCATGCGATGAGGAGCAGCTGTAAATACAGATGAAGCTTTTCTTGCTTGCCAGCCACTCACTTCCTGCTGTGTGGCCCAGTTCGTAATAGACCATGGACCAGTACCAGTCTGTAGCTCGAGGGTTGGGGACTGCAGGTTAGGAGAAAACTTTCAATGCTTCTATCAGAAGATGTGCAGAAAAGTGAGAAACCCATAGAGAATTATCTCCCAACAATAATCCTTAGCCTTGTATGCCAAATCCAATACTTGTACCATACGTGCATAGGATTTATAATTTTCTGAGCATATTCACAACATTGAGTAAAGTCAAAATGTTTGCATAGAGACCAGTCTTCTGTGAGATCTAGAAATTTTTGCTCATGGCTGCACAATCGTAGAATTATGTAAGTTGCCTCAAAAAGTTCTCATGTTTTTTTCTCTTGCTCTAGCATTTAGCAGATATAAATTATTTTTACTATCTGGATTTAGAGGAATGAAAATGAAAGGAGCATGACGGAATAGCTGTTTATTTATTGGACTTTCTAAATTGCCCCTTATAGTGATCGGAACTACAGGAAAACAGTGCTGCCAGAATCATTCAATGTGAAAGGAAATTACAGGAGCCATAAGGAGCAAGAGAAACACTTAACTAGTGGGATCTTAACTAATAATAAAGATGCATTGTGGATATACTTCAATGTTTTAGGACCCAGTGTCAAACAGGGGCAGTGTGTCACATCCAGTGGGAAAACACCCATTTCTACTAACTAGAGAAAGTTACAGACTTATGTTAGTTTACAAAGTGCTTGGAAAACTTTATAAAATGGGAAAGGAAGGAACCATGAGTTACTGATCACTTTCTATATGCCAAATACTTTTTTGGATTTGATATTATTTATTAGTTACTCAAAAAATCTTATTTTTGAGTGGACTCAGACTTAGAAACATAAGATCTCAGTGAAGACAATCTGTGTCTCTTGGCAATCTGTTCCTGGCATTTTTTCTTTGGCCGCCTAAATAAAACAAAAAAGCGAAGAGTTAAGGCCATCTGAGTTGTCACACACTTTTATTTAATTCTCACAGCAACCCTATAAGATTATTATCATTCTCATTTTAAGGATGAGGAATATTAATTTTGAGAAAACTAACTTGCTCAAAATTATACAGTTGTTAAGTGACCAATCTTAGATTTGAGTTTAGGTAAAATTCTCAATGCTGTGTCCATTCTGTGCTACCATACTACCTAGGTATAAATTCTTACAATTTCATAGGATACCTAGAATTATTATTTCTCAAGAGGACTGAAAGTCTCTTAAGGAAACTTGTTGACATGACCAAGTCAATATATTATGCCATTTGAGGAAATCTCAAATCTTTTATAAACAAAAGTAATAAGATAGGTCAGACAGGAAAGCAGTGGCTATGATAGGTTGGGAATGGGAAGGAACAAAATCATTAATAACTCTGTATCTCTAGACACCACCGATGTGTATGTGTATTAGCTAATTGGGTACAAGAGGATTTATAAATCCTTTCTGCTCTATTCTGCCCCCAAAGAATGTGTTCACAATGGATATGGTTGGATTGTATAGGTTACTCAATTAGATCAACTACAGGAGATTGCTTCATGACTCCGAAACAATTTATTATATTATAATTGAAAAAATCTTGTGGTCTTATTGCCTGAATTTTATGTAAGAAATTGGTCAATTCAGTGAAACTTATTATTTGGGTCCAGTGCACAAATTAATAAATCAAACTATTGGTTTGACAGGATTTTCTCACTGTTCGGGCATTTGGAGTGGCTTCCTGTAGACACAGGCTCTTCTTAAGAGCCTGAAGTAGCAAATATTTCTATTCCCATTCTTCGCTCAAGCCTTTAGTATAGGCTTTTGGTAAAGTGTAGGATTTTGAGATAATATAATAAGGGAGCAGGAATATATCTGTTTTCTGATGTCATGCAGGGAGCTATGCTGATATTTGCTGAGTTACCTTGCCTGCCTGGAGTTGCTCATGTGTATGCTCCAGCTTGGACTCTGAAAAGCAATCACTCAACATATTCCCAAGGAAACTGAAACCCCTGGAATGAAATGCATTAGTGGGAATGGAGTCAAGGTCATAAATAATCTGGATTTAATATCTCAATAAAGGCAGTATAGAATCAATTAAACGGACAAAGGTTAGTTAGCATTACACACTGGAACATTATTTGACCAAAGAGTAGAATATTTGATTATTTATTTTGGATTTAGGTAAACATGTTTTCCACTTACTGCCTTTAATGAGAATCATTCAAATTGAATTAATGATGTTAAATTTTAAAAATGGATTAAAGCAAATATTTTAAGCAATTTACAATTAACCTGTGAAGATCATATTGCAGTGTGTGTACACACACACACACTCACACACACATACATAGCAATCAGCCAGGAGAAAGAAATTAAGTATATCCAAATCAGAAAACTACTGCTTTCTGCAGATGATATGATATTATATCTACAAAACCCCAAAATACAACCAAAAGGCCCTTGAAATTGATAAATAAAGTCAGCAAAGTCTCAGATTACAAAATCAATATACATAAATCAATGGCATTCTTATACACCAACAACAGTCAAGCTGAAAGTCAAATAAAAGACTCAATACCATTCACAATTGTGACAAAGAAAATGAAATACCTAGGAATATACTTAGTCAAGGAGGTTAAATGTCTCTACAAAGAGAACTATGAAACATTGAGGAAAGAAATCACAGATGACACAAATGGAAAAATATATCATGCTCATGGATTGGTAGAATCAACATTGATATATTGTCCATACCACAAAAGTGATTTACAGATTCAGTGCGATCCCATCAAAACACCAATGTCATATTTCACAGATATATAAAAAATATTTCTACACTTCATTTGGAACCAAAAAAGAGCCCATATAGCCATAGCAAATTTAAGAAAAAGGAACAAATCAGGAGACATCACATTGAAATTTCAGAATATAATACAAGGCTATAGTAACCAAGACAGTATGGTATTGGTGCAAAAATACAGACACAGAATAATGGTACAGAACAGAAAACACATATATAGAACCATCCACATACAGCCAACTGATCTTTGACAAAGCAGACAACAATATACACTGGGGAAAAGAAGCCCTATTCAATACATGGTGCTAGGAAAATTAGACAGTCACATGCAGAAGAATGAAACAGAATCCATATCTCTCACCACTCACAAAACTTAATTCAAGATGGAAAAGGATTTAAATGTAAGGTATGAAACCAACAACACTAGAAGAAAATGTTGGAAAAAATCTTCTAGATGTTGGCCTAGGCAAATAATTTATGAAGAAGACCCCAATGGCAATCACAGCAACAACAAAGTAAATAAATGGGACTTGATTAAATTAAAAAAGCTTCTGAACAGCTAAGTAGAAATAATCAACAGAGCAAATAGACAACCTACAGAATGAGAGAAGATATTCACAAACTATACATCTGATAAAGGACTAATAACCAGAATCTACAAAGAACTCAAGCAAATTAGCAAGAAGAAATCAAACAAATCCATTGAAAGTGGGAAAAAGACATTAACAGAAGATTTCAAGAAGAGGTAGACAAATGGCCAACAAACATATGAAAGAATGCTCAACATCAGTCATCATCAGGGAAATGTAAACTAAAACCACAATGAGATATCACTTTACTCCAGTCAGAATGGCTTTTATTAAAAAGTCCAGAAGCAATAGATGTTTGTATGGATGCAGAGAGAAAGGGACACTTACACATTGTTGGTGGAACTGCCAATTAGTATAACCTCTGTAGAAAACAATATGAAGAGTCCTCACGAACGAAAAGTTGACCTACCATTTGATCTAGCAGTGCCACTGCTGGGTATTTAATCAAAGGAAAATAAGTCATTTTATCAAAAAAGCACGTGCACTTGAATGTTTTTTTACAGCACAATTTACAAAAGCAAGGATGTGAAATCAACCCAAATGCCCATCAAATCATGAGTGGATTAACAAAATGTAGTACACCATGGAATACTACTCAGCCATGAAGAAGGATAACTTAATGCCTTTTGCAACAATTTGGATGGAACTGGAGACCATTCTCCTAAGTAAAGTATCTCAAGAATGGCAAAAAAACACCATATGTACTCACTATTAAATTGGAACAAACTGATGAGCACACATGTGCATAGAGTGAAGTAAAACTCAATGGAAATCAAGCCAGGGAGGGGGGAGGAATTGATGGGCTAGAACATACCCAAAAGGTACAATGGACACTATCTGGGTGATGGGAATGCTTTTAACCCTGACTCAGGCATAACAAAAGTGGTCTGTGTAACCAAAAACATTTATACCACTGTAACCACCATAATGCTTTGAAAGAAAAAGAATAGTAGCATGTAAAAGTACAAAAAAAAAAAAAAAAAGCTCAGGGTAGAAATGACTACATTATTCTGAAAGATAATAATAGTTGAGGCTTTTTTGACCTTTGAAGATATCCATATTTTAATAAAGATGTTTTTACAGCCATATCAGGACCTCCTGACTTTCTTGATTATCTAACTAGAAATGGTTTCCAATTCTAGGTTTTATCATCTCTTACATCTGTGTCAAGTATGATATGCTATTCTTAAAGGCCATGGCCAGGCTATTTGTACTAAAGCATTTACTTTATTTTTTGGAGGAATAAGATGATATTGAAAATCTGTTGCTTTCTTGATAGACTTCTGTAGATTTCTTGACTATTTTTGGATCTAGCTTTATATTCCACAGAAGTTCTACTTAGGCAGTATAATATTGAATACATCAGGCACTGTTAAAAAAAAGAAGCAGAAAGCTAAATGAATATTGTGATCATGCTATTATCGGAGTGGGTAATGGTGGGCAAGCAAAAACTGGTGTCAGTATGATATTAAAATCGAAGCCAAGGTTAAAGAAGTCAAATTTGTTAATCTTCTCATGAAACTTGAATCTTCACACAATATAATATTTGGATTTTACAGCAAAATAAATAAATAAATAAATAAACCTCAATACAGTGTGATAAATGCCAAGGCAGAAGTACAGAGTAATATGTAAACAAACAGTGAAAGTATCTAAGTAAGCTTGAATTTCAAGGAAGGCTTCCTAGGGTGATTTAACATATAGATAAGACATGAAGGGTAAAGAGTAGTTGGTTAAGAAAAGCACAGAGGAATTAATGTGGTTTTGTAGAAGAAACAAGAGTATGAAAAGGTTTGTAGAGGAGAACAAGCACAGAATGTCTGGAAACTGAAAATAAAATGCTAGAGAGGAGAGCTTGAGAGTCAGAGTGGTAATAGACAAGACTCAGGAGGGAAGCAGGAGTTACACAATGAGTATAAAGCCATGTATTAGACTTAATATTGATAATAATGAGAAACCATTGAATACTTGTAGCAGGGGAGTTTAAAAAATAACTCTTACTACCAAGTGCAGCCTAGCAGAGCAGAGTGGGAGAACAAGAGCAAAGGCCGCACAGTCATTTAGGAAGGTGTTGCAGCAATCCATGGGAAAGATAAATGGAGGCATGGACTAGGCTTGTTACAGTGAAGGTGGATTCAAGAGATTTTAGTGTGACAGTTCACAAGACTTTGTTATGTATCAGCTAGGGCAGAGCGTGGGAGATCAAATAAAGACTCCATAAATTTGGACAACATGGTAAGTACCAGTTCCTAAAAGAAACAACACTGCAAGAGAAAGATTATGGAATTTGAGGCATAATAATTTAGATTTTTAGTAAGACATACCACTGGAATTATTTAGGAAGCAGTAGGATGTGTGGAATATAGAGGTGAACTTGGGATAAAGATATAAATTTGAGAGTCATCGACAGATGGGTAGCGATGGAAGCCATTTGCATTGGGAAATCCCAGGTAGAGTATATAGAGTAGCAAAAACAAACAAAAAAAAAGGCTCAGAACAGCTTGCTAAGAAATGAGCTCTCATATTTAAGGGATGGCCATAGTAAAAGTAGCCATCAAAAGAAATTGAAAAGAGAAATATCTGGAGAATGTGGTTTTGTGTAAAGCAAGGGAGAATACCTTGAAAAGGAGGTGGTAGTCAACAGTATCCAAAGATTCTAGGGTAAAGATTACAGAAAGGATTCATTAATTTCAACTATAAGAATATTTGTCACCTGGGCAAGAGTGGTTTAAGTAGAGTCATGAGGGGTTGGGAACCAGATTACAGTAGATTAGGAAGTCAGTGTGATTTGAAGAAGTATTTGGACAACTACAGGAAGATATATATATATATATCCCAGAGACCAGAAATCTTGGACAGGCGGAGGACATCCTAGAATTCTGCCTACCACAGTGTCACATCTAAGAAATATTTATGTAAATAAAAGTCATGAAGTTTTTAAATATATGCATAGTAATAACACTTAACATGAGATCTCCCCTCTTAACATATTTTAGGTCCACCATACAGTAGTATCTTTAACCACAGGCACACTGTTGTACAGCAGTCTCTAGAACTTACTCATCTTGTATAACTGAAACTTTGTACCCATTGAACAGCAACTCCCCATTTCCCCCTGTCCCTATCCCCAGGCAGCCATCATTCCAATCTGTGTTTCTGTAAGTCTGACCATTTTAGATACTACATATAAGTGGAATCATGCAGTATTTGTCCTGAGGGTGGCTTATGGCACTTAGCACAATGTCTTCCAGGTTCATCTATGTTGTCACATAAGAAAGGCTTCCCTTGTCTTTTCAAGCTAAGAAATATTCCATCATCTGTTGATAGACACTCAGATTGTTTCCATATTTCAGCTATTGTGAACAATGCTTTAATGAACATGGGAATACAGATATCTCTTCAAGATCCTGATTTCATTTCCTTTGGATAGATACACAGAAGTGTGATTGCTGGATCATATGGTAGTTCTATTTTTATGTATCAAGGAACCTCCATTCTGTTTTCCATAGTGACTACACCATTTTAAATTTGCACCAGCAGTATACAAGGGATCTGATTTCTCCACATTCTTGCCAACACTTGTCTTCTGTTGTTCGTTTTTTGATAATAGTCATCCTAATGGTTGTGACCTGATATTTTATTGTGGTTTTTGTTTGCATTGCCCTGATGTTTAGTGATGTTGAGCAGCTTTTCATAAACCTGCTGGCTATTTGTATGTCTTCTTTGAAGAAATGTCTCTTCAAGTCCTTTGCCCATTTCTAAAATTGAGTCATTTGTGGTTTGTTTGCTATTGAGTTGTATGAGTTCCTCATATATTTTGAATATTAATCCCTGTAAGATATACGGTTTGCAAATGTTTTCTCTCATTTCATGGGTTGTCTTTTCATTCTGTTAATTGTTTTATTTGCTGTGCAGGAGGTTTTTAGTTTGATGTAGTCCTATGTAGCTATTTTTGCTCTTGTTGCTTGTACTTTTGTTGTCATATCTAAGAAATTATTGCCTAGACCAATGTCATGAAGACGTTCCTCTACATTTTAGTCTAAGAGTTTTAGAGTTTTATGTCTTATGTTTAAATCTTAATCCGTTTAGAGTTGATTTTTGTGTATGGTGTAAGATAAGGGTCCAATTTTATTTTTTTGCACATGGAAATCTAATTTTTCAAACAGCATTTATTGAAAAGACTGTCCTTCCCCCTTAGTGTATTCTTGGCAACCTTATTGAGGATCAGTTGACTATAGATGCATATGTCTATTTCTTGGCTTTCTGTTCTGTTCCATTGATCTACTTATCTGTTTTGATGCCAGTACCATACTGTTTTAATTACTGTATATTTGTAATATATTTTGAAATCAGGAGGTGTGATGCCTCCAGTTTTCTCCTTCTCTCTCAAGTTTGGTTTGGCTATTTGTAGTCTTTTGTGGTTCCATATGAATTTTAGATTATTTTTCCTATTTTTCTCCTATGTTTTCTCTAGAAGTTTCATAGTTTTAGGTTTATGGTCAGGTCTATGATCCATTTTGAGTCATTTTTTAAAACATGGTGTTAGGGGATATTTTGTTTATTTTTTCTTTGTTTTCTTGCATATGAATATACAATTATTCTAGCAATATTTGTTGAAAAGATTATCTTTTCTTCACCAAATTGCTTTTGTGCCTGTGTTGAAAATCAGTTTCCCATTCATGTGTGGGTCTATTTCTGCACATTCTGTTACATTCCATTAATCTGTTTTTCTATCTTTATACTAACACCATGCTGTCATGATTATTATAGCTTTGTAATGTGGGTGTTTTGACTATTCTAAGTCTTTTGTATTTTCACATGGATTTTATACTGAACTCATCAATTTCTAAATAAAATCCAACAGAGATTTCTTTGAATTTTAAATCTTTAAATTGAATATTTAATTTGCATTATAGATAAATTTGAGGAAGAGTTGGCATCCTAATGATATTGAGTCTTTTAGCCCATGAACAAGATATTTCATCATTTATTGGGTTTTTCTTTAACTCATTTAAATATTTTGTTATCGTTAGTGTATAGGTCTTGTACCTTAGATTTATCCCTAAGTATCTCATTTTTTTTCTTTTTTGAGACAGAGTCTCACTCTGCTGCCTGGGCTAGAGTGAGTGCCGTGGCATCAGCTAGCTCACAGCAATCTCAAACTCCTGGGCTCAAGCAATCCTACTGCCTCAGCCTCTCGAGTAACTGGGACTACAGGCATGTGCCACCATTCCCGGCTAATTTTTTCTATATATTTTTAGTTGGCCAATTAATTTCTTTCTATTTTAAGTAGAAACGGGGTCTCGCTCTTCCTCAGGCTGGGTTTAAACTCCTGACCTTGAGCGATCTGCCCGCCTCAGCCTCCCGGAGTGCTAGGATTACAGGCGTGAGCCACCGCGCCCGGCCTGTATCTCATATTTTTTATTCTCCTTTAAGTAGTATTGTTTTATTTTTAACTTCAATTTTCTAATGTTCAGTTGTAGGATAAATACAATTAATTTTTAGTAAACATTTTTATTTTGAGATAATTGTTTATTACCATTCAATTGTAAGAAATAATATAGAATTCAATTGTAAGAATAATTCCCTTGTACATTTTACCCAATTTGCCTCCTGTTAACATGTTATAAAATTATAAGAACACATCACAACCAGGACAGTGACATTGATACAGTCAAGATAGAGAAGATTTCCATCACCACAAGAATCCCTTATGTTGCCCTTTTATATAGCACCACCTACTCCATTTATTCCTTCGCAACTCCTCCCCTCCTTATTCTGTGGCAATAACTAATGTGTTATTCTTTGTATAATATTGTCATTTAAAGAATGTTATATAAATGAAATCATACAGTACATACCTTTTAGGAATTGGCTTTCTTCATTCTTCATAATTTTCTGGAGCTTTATGCAGAAAGGATAGAAATGTGTCATTAAAATATGTATATCAGATGTGCATTATTATCATAATTTTCCTTCCCACACCTTTTTTTTCTTTTGCTTTCTCTTGAAGTTACAATATTAACTACGCTGGACAAACTATAGCAGTGTTGATTTGAACAGTATAAGAGCATGCAGTGAGAATTAAGGAAACTATCTCTAAACTTCAGGTTATAGCCAATTCCTATTTTTCTCTGAAGACTGCTGGGAGGGATGAGGATTGTAGGCTCCAGGCTTTAATTTTACCTTTAATTGGTTTAGTAAGACCTCTTCTCTCCCAGAAGGAAAATACAGATAAATGAGCATTTAAATGTTGTTGGAAGTTTATACCTTCTTTCATCTAAATGATAATGGGTAGATCTTTGGACATTTGTCAGATTTTTAGGAATTAGAAGTATGTGGAAGCAACAGGCTTTTCTTCAATTGAATAATTGTAATTTCACTCTTAAACAAATCTTTTCTCTTTATTAAGTGTAGTGTCAAGATAAGTGAAGGAAAAATGCAATGGGAAATAGCAAGACCTGCCATATATTTTCACAAAAGAGACAATTTAGAATAGGCATTCTTCTGTGAGCTAATAGAATAATTGCCCATGTGGGATGTTCGTATTTAGGATTGATATCATCTCTGTATTGCAGTGTTTCTGAGAAACCTATAACTTTGATATCCAGGCATTAAAACATTTTTAGAGAGGCAATTACTTCCCTAAGTCTACTTTTACCCTGGAGTTTGTAGAGGAAGGTGCTATGTAACTGAGCTCACACAAGGTACTTGGCATATATCTTGCTATTCTGCTGATTTCAGTTAGTTCTTTTTGGGGAGCAAATCTCTGAGTTGAAACTGTACTAGTCCACTATTATTCACAGGACCAGATGCTTTTGGAAGGAATAGGCATTTAGAAGGGTATAGGGTGGGGATTCTATTGATGTATGCACAAATGAAAAATATATATATATGCATTTTGGCTAGTATCAGATTTAATGGTTTTTAATTTATTAGGCTCCGGATCTAAGTTGTTGGCATCCTGTTCAGAGTAGAGAGGGGTTCAAATTTCGGAGACTAGATCCAACACACTTTTTAAAAATTTAAGCATATTACAGGGGTACAAATGTTTAGGTTACACATATTGCCTTTGCCCCACACAAGTCAGAGCATCAAGCCTGTCCATCTCCCAGATGGTGCGCACTGCATCCATTTGGTGTGTATATACCCATCCCTTCCTCCCCTCTCCCACCTGCCTGACACCTGATGAATGTTACTACTATATGTGCACTTAAGTGTTGATCAGTTAATACCAATTTGATGGTGAGTACATGTGGTGCTTGTTTTTCCATTCTTGGGATACTTCACTTAGTAGAATGGGCTCCAGCTCTATCCAGGATAATACAAATGATGCTAGATCACCATTGTTTTCTGTGGCTGAGTAAAACTCCATGGTATACATACACCACATTTTATTAATCCGCTCATGTATTGATGGGCACTTGAGTTGTTTCCGCATCTTTGCAATTGTGAATTGTGCTGCTATAAACATTCTAGTGCAGATGCAGATGTCTTTTTTATAGAATGTCTTTTTATTCCTTTGGGTAAATGCCCAGTAATGGGCTTGCTGGATAAAATGATAATTGTTTATTATTATTTTGATTTCTTTCTTAAATTTCTCAATAGGCTTCTGAATTTCTTATGTGTTGTTATGACGTTCATTAAGCTTCTTCAGGACAACTATCTTGAATTCTTTGTCTGAAAGGTCATATATTTCTCTCACTCCAGGATTGGTCACTGCTACCTTATTTAGTTCATTTGGTGAGGTCATATCTTTTTGGATGTTCTTGATGCTTGTAGATGTTTGTCAATATCTGGGCATTGAAGATAGTTATTTTAATCTTCACAGTCTGGGCTTGTTTGAACCCGGCCTTCTTGAAAAGGCTTTCTAGATATTCACAGGGAATTGAATGTTGCGATTTAACTCTTTGGTCACTGCTGCTGTGTAAGCACTGGAGGCACCGCAAGCCCAGTAATGCTATGACTCTTGCAGACTCCTGGTGGTAACCCCACTTGGTGGACTTGGGTAAGTTATGTGAGTATTCACTGGATTACCAAAGTCTCTCACTCTCTTTCCTCACCCTCTCTGCTTGGCTTTTCGAGTTGGGGGAGGAGTGATGTGAGCACTCCCTCCTGGCCACCAGTGCCAGGTCATACCTGAAGCCAGCCCAGTCTCACCTAAAGCTCATGGTGACTGTTGTCTAGCTGCCTCTAATGTTCATTCAAAGCCCAAGGGATCTTTAGCCAGCAGGTAGTGAATCTTCCCAGGACTGGTTCCTTCCCTTCAGGGAAGCATGTTTATTTCTGCTGGGTACAGAAATGCCAACCAGGACCTAAGGCCTGGACTCAGGGGTTTAGGTGTTTGCTTGATACTTTATTTTACTGTGCCTGAGCTGATACCTAAATTGCAAATGAAGGCCCTCTAAACTCTTCCTTTTCCTTTCCCTAAGTGGAAGAAGACTCTTCCTTTGCTGTACTGCCTGGAGTTGGGGGAAGGTGACATAGGCTCGGCCACTATTGTTGGTATCTCACTGGGTCACATGCACCCCAGATTCACTGGCTTTGAGCCAGTACAGCTGCATGAATTGCCAAGGACTGTAGCCTTTGTGTCTTGACTGCCTTATGAATTTATTTCAGGCCCCAGACCCCTTTTTGTCAGCCGGTTGTAGGACTGGCTGGAACTCAGGTTTTGGGGCAGAGGATTTTCCTCTGGCTGGGCTGGTCTAAGTGCTCTCTCCATAGGTGCTGGCAGAATTCTGCCTTGTGCTGTGTTTCCCTGTGACAGGGAGGCCCTGAGTTCCAATGCAAAGTCCCACAATTACTTCACTCTCCCTCCTCCAGGCACACAGATTCTCTCTCCACTGGGTGCGCTGGCATAGCATTGCCAGGGGATAGGGGAGGGGTGATGTAGGCATATCAAGATTATCTTTTCTGCCCTCTTCAGTGCCTCTTTCCTTGATATAATGTTAAAATCAGGTAGTATATTATTGCTCACCTGATTTTTGGCTCTTCTGAAGGTGCTTGCTTGCATGGATAGTTGTTGAATCTGGTGTTTACGCAGAGGGATGGTAGCTGGAGTTTTTCTATTCAGCCATGATTTGGCCAGAGATATGGTTTGCCAACTCCTGCTATAGATGATAAAATAATGTAGAATCTCAAGAAGACTGCTAGCTAGCAGGGTGCATTTCTTGTAAAAGATGAAGCTTGATCTTGTTCTTAGAGAATAAAAGGATCATAATTTGAACTTAGGATGGTAATTTTTATCTTCTTAGAATAGCTGATAAAAACTTTTATCAGTACGTCATTCTTAAAAATGTGTGGGCTACTGATTGTAAATAATTGAAAACAAAATTTAGGAAAAATCTTTTAAAGCTTTGGCCCATCTGTGAGTTTCTTGGACCTGCAGACTGTGATAGCATTCTTTGATTATCACCCCTTCTTTCAGATTTTTCATAATAATTTTTCTCTAAGTTCTACTTTTTTTATATTTGTAAGGATCCAAAATTGAGAAGCCAGCATATTTTAAAGAGTGGTAGAAATATAACAATTATTGCTAACATTGTATTGAGTGCTATGTGCCCGGTGATATTCTAAATGACTCACATTCATTAACTCATTTGATCCTCACAGTAACCTTATGATGGAAGTGTTATTATCACCACTATTTTACAGATGAACAAACTAATGTTTTAAGAGGCAAATTGTTCAATGTCTCACTGATAATGAGTGGCAGAGGTGAGATTTAAGCACAGATAGTCCAGCTCCAGAGCCTATACACTTAACATATGTCACCTAATGGGCTCTAATTTGTTAGTGATTTTAGGCAAATGGGATTGAAACTCAATTTTATAGAAGTTAAAATGAAATTAACATAATTTCAACCATATTAATTTTATATAAATATATTTTGAAGGATTTATCCTTAATAAGGATAAATTTTGAATTTATCCTTAAAAAGGATTTTAAGACAATTTTTTTGGCCATCCATACATTTCTTGGTTTCTTCTACATACACAGCAAAATGATAAATACTGTTGGGAGAGTACCATCAGCTTATAATGTAGGCATTAATGTTATACTCATTTTATAAATGAGGAAGCTAAAAGAGGTGAAACAACTTGTACAAGGTCACATAGCTAGTCAATTGGCAGGCACAGGATTTGACTCCAAGCCTGTGTGATGCTAGAGCCCAAGATTTAACCATCTTACTTAGTGCCCACAAAGAATTTGAACTCTAGTTAGAAAAATAAGGGGCATATTTAAGACATTATTACTAACAATATTATATGACATTTATGATATGAATTGAGTAGACATTAAGTGCTATGAAAATTCAGAGTAATATGACACTTTGGGCTAGGGTAAATATAGAGGAGGTGTTGGTGATATTAATTTTTATTCAGTCAGTCCATAATTAACAAGGCACAAATTGTGAGGTGAAGAGTGATAGGTAATGGCAAAAATATGGAAAGATGCTAGAGATGACTTGACACACATCAGAAAAATTGCTTCTGCCACATTTATTGTTATGGAAAAAATACACTAACAGTAAATGTTTAAAAAACAAAAACAAAGCCAAAGACAAAAAGAGGGGAGTTACATCTGCAATCTATCTCCAAAATGTGAAACAATGAATCATATTCAAAGCATTGAACAGGAGAGATAAATGTGACACCACTTTGTTGCAGCACTAGCCTTTCATACAGTAGCAAAAATATTAGAATTAGTAATGAGACATTTTTTAAAAAGAAATACTTGCTGTATGGATACTGTCAACATTTAACAATATGCTTACAATTTAACAGTTTTCATGCTATGAAAACATATTTTGATTTTTCTAATAATTTTCTTGGAATCTTAAAAATGTTACCATATTTTAAACATCATTCTTCTTATAATCATCTACTTCACCCCATATTATATTTTGATTTTTTAGTTTCATAAATGGATATAATTTAATAGTATTTCTAAAATAATGCCATTATCATCCATCAAGAAATATGATATTATCTTGTCCCATTAATTTCTCTGTTATTCTATTGAAAGCTACATTTGATTTCCTTTGCAATTTTTGGTAAGATAGATATTTTCTTTGTATTAAAAGGTCATTACAAATCTTCCAGTAGATTGATGAAACTGTTAATTTGCTTGTCAAGAGAGGGCCACAGATGTATCTGAAAGAGGTATGCTAATGGCATGGCATTAATGCAATTTCACAAACAACTTAATGGTGCACATAAAGCATATTTCCTCTATTAAATACACGTAGCCATAGCATGTAGTCATATCTTGCTTTACAGGCTGAGAAAAATGTTTTTAATCAACTACAAGATGAAGAGACTCTCCAAGGTTATGAATATTAAGTTATAAAGAAGCCCTTAAATGCATCCTCAATGAGTGTTCAGGAAGGAAAATTTCAATCAGGGATGTTTGTTTAGATTGACAACATTTGTGAGTTTCTTAAGTTTCCAAGGGGATTTTAAATGGAAAATTAGAATGTGAGTATCATTTTTTTTAAAAAAAAAAACTAAAACAGGTAAAATGCAAAGTTTTTCAAGGGTTATGCTCATTAAAAATATCTACTGAACTGTGTTTCTATATTAAAAAGATCCAAAAGGAATCTAAGAACTCTGTGATCCTAGACTTCTGACCCCTCTTCTAGTCTGTATCAGAGCATAATTATAGCTATAATTGTTTTTGTTTGTTTGCTTTTAATTCCCTGACCAACTACAGATATAATATTTCTTAGTGTGCTTGGGGGACAATATCCATGGCTTCCATCTCCTTAGTGGCAAGTAATTATCAAAATACCTTTGCCAACTTTCTGCCCTGGAGATAAAGAACCATGTATACTTCATTAATTCCTTCACTTATTTACTCTCTCTCTCTCTCTACACACACACACGTACACACACACACACACACACACATTTAGATTTAGATTTTATTATGTGTCCAGTACTCTCATAGGTGCTGGAGATATACTGAGCTTCAAAATACTTCTAGTAATAAACTAAGTCATAGCTCTGTTTGACACTGAGCTTATTAAGAAATAGCCTAGGCCTTTTTGAATGAATCAGTCAGAGCTTCTGGCACTTTAATAAATAACTGGGTGAGGGGGCTTGATATAATTTGAATATGTTCCTCCAAAAGCATGTGTTGGAAACTTAGTCCGCAATGTGACAGTGTTGGGAGTTAGTGCTTAATGTGAGGTATTTAGGTCATGAGGGCTCTACCTTCATAAATGTATTAATGCCAGTTATAAAAGGGCTTGAGGCTGCGAATTTGATATCTCTCTCCCCCACATCCACTGTCATCCTCTCTTTGCCCTTCTGTCATGTGATGATGCTGCAAGAAGGCTCTCACCAAATGCAGACCCCTTGATCTTGGACTTCCCAGCCTCCAGAACTGTAAAATATACATCTCTATTCTTTATAAATTACTATATTTGGCATTCTGTTATAGCAGCATAAAATGGACCAAGACAGAGTGGCAGTTTTACCTTAGGAAGAAATTATTCAAGAATGAGGAAACTTAAACTTAAGGTGGAATTCAGGGAGTTGGTATGTGGCTAGAATTAAGCAAAGGGTCTCTAATCAGGAGATTGAGGCAAAGGTGAAAGAGCTTCCAATAATCTAAGGTTAGAGGAAAACTGAAGGTTTTTGCTTTAACTTGTGTGCTTCCAAACTCTTATCTTATTATCTTGCTCCTGATAATAAGTAACCATAGGCATCATGTTGAGAATTGATGGTCATAGAACTGAGGACCCTGAAGTCTTCATCTAAGAATAATTAAAGTTCTTTTCAGTATATTATTCTTTCAAAAGCAAGAGAAACAAACCCTCAATAAGAGATGGAACCAAAATTGGTTTCTGCTTCATATTAAAATATTCTGAGAACTCCATCAGGGTTACAGGATCTGAATGTTGGTCCCACCTACAATACTTCTGAACTGTATGATCTTGTACATATCATATAACTCCCTGGAGCTAAAGTTTTCATCTGTAAAAAGAGGATACTAAAACTTGCCCTGCCTAACATGTGAGATTGTGTTTGGAGAATCCAATAATGTTAAATATAACAATATTTTAAAAATTGTTGAGCAATATACAAATGTAAGGAGACTTTATTTAAGAATATCTCAAGCTCTGATAAAGCCTGACTTAGTACTTGAGCAGCAAGCTTCTTAAGAGTCTCAGCTGGAAGTTATTGCTGTAGTGGAAAGTATTTTTAGAGTTTATAATAAAACTGGAAAATGATAGATATTCTCATTTTATTATGAAGGAGATGGAATTGCCAATTGTCGGGTGAGTTTAGGACTACTTTTTTATACCTAATAAATAAACTGTTTACCAAACTCTCTCTATAATACCTTGTTTACAAAGATTTGAAAGCATTTAAATCTCTTCTGGGCTGCTGTGCCCCTCTTTATAGAAGATGTTTTGTCTAATAGGTTGAAATTAAAAGACTTTGTACTATATAAAACATGGAAATGCATTATCTACTCAATGCAGGAGGACAGAAATAAAGGCCACAGAGCTAGTTTATGATTTCCAGCTAATGATCTACACCACTAAGGTTTTGCAGTATGGAAATTATAGCAGTATATCCTGAATGATGATAAAAGCAATAAACCCAAAATGCACAATTTTATCAGACCCAAAGATGTCAAGAGATGTTGTTCTTCTGGAATGTAAATGTAGACATGATTATGATCCCTTCCTTTGTTTCACCCCAATTTTGAAAAATTTGCATATGATAAAATTTATTTGCTCTTTTTGGTGTACAGTTATGTGTCAGTTTTGACAAATGCATAGAGTTGTAGAACCGTTACCAAGATCAGCATACAAAATATTTCTACAACTGAGAAAACTCCTTCAAGCTGCCGCTTTGTAGTCAAACCTTCGACCCACATTTAACCCTTGGAAATCCATTCTCTGTCCCTATTGCTTTGCCTTTTCCAGAATGCCTTATAAATCTAATCATTGCCTATTGCATAGCCTTTTGATACTTGCTTCATTTACTCAGAATATATGCATGTGAGATTCATTCATTGTTGTATTATCACTAATTTCTTTTTACTCCTTTTTTATTGCCCAGTAGTGTCCCATTGTATGAATGTACCACAGTTTGTTTATAACCTGCACATGGACATTTGGCTGTTTCTAGTTGTTGATGGTTATGAATAAAACTGTTATAAACATTTTCATACTGGTTTTTATGTGAACAGAAGTTTTTGCTTCCCTTGGATAAATACATAGGGGTAGGATTTCTAGGTCAAATAGGAATGTGAAGTATATATTTAACTTTACCAGAAACTACAAAATTGTTTTCTAAAGTAGCTATCCCTTTTTCCATTCCCATCAGCAATGTTTCAGAGTTCCAGATGTTCTGCATCTTCTCCATCATTTGCTATTGTCATTCTAATAGGTGTATAGTACCGTATCATCACGATTATTTTGGCAAATTTATGTATTTTTAATTGACATAAAATTATATGACTTTATTGTGTACAGCATAATCTTTTGAAGTATATGTATATTGTGGAATACTTAAACATAGCTAATTAACAAATACTTTATTTCACATAGTTATCATTTTGAGGTGAGAACACAACATCCACCTTCTAAGCATTTTTCAAGAATATATCATCATTAACTATAATCACCATGCTGCACAATAGACCACTTGAACTTATTCTTCCTATCTAACTGTAATCATGCATCATTTGAAAAACATCTCCCTAATCTCCATCTCCCCACTAACCATCTCAGCCTCAGTTAACTACCATTCTGCTGTCTACTGCTATGATATTACCTTTTTTTAGATTCCACATATGAGTGAGATAATGTAGTATTTGTCTTTCTGTGCCTGGCTTATTTCACTTAACATAATGTCCTCCAGACACTTCCATATTGTCACATATGGAAGGATTTCCTTCTCTTTTAAAGGTGAAAAATATTCTAGTATGTATATATACCGTATTTTCTTTATTCATCCATTGATGGACACTTAGGTTGATTCCATATCTTGGCTATTGTGAATAGTGCTGCAAGAAATATAGGAGTGCAGATATTCCTTGAATATACTGATTTAATTTCTTTGGATATATACCCAGTAATGGGATTGCTGGATCATATGATAGTTCTATTTTTTAATTTTTTGAGGAAACTCCCTACTACTTTTCCATAATGGCTATACTAATTTACACTTCCACTAACAATGTGCAAAGGATACTTTTTCTCTACATCCTTATCCGCACTTGTTATTTTTGTCTTGTTTATATTCTAACTGAAGTGAGGTGATATTTCATTGTGGTTTGCATATGCATTTTTTGATGATTAGTCATGCTGAACATATTTTATATACCTGTTGGCCACTTGTATGTCTTCTTTTGAGAAATGTCCTTTGAGATCTTTTGTCTATTTTTTAATTGTTTTGTTTTCTTACTGTTGTTTGACTTTCTTACATATTTTGGATATTAATCCCTTATTAGATATATGATTTACAAAGATATTATTCCATTTTGAAGGTTGTCTTTTCACTCTGTTGGTTGTTTCCTTTGCTGTGCAGAGACATTTATTTTGATGTAATCCTGTTTGTCTATTTTTGCATTTATTACCTGTGCTTTTGAGGCCATATCCAAAAATTTATTCCCAGAACAATGTCATAGAGATTGTCCCCTATGTTTTATTCTGTTAGTCTTACAGTTTCAGGTTGATTTTAAGTTGATTTTTGTAAATGGAGAAATATAAGTATACAATTTCATTCTTCTGCATATGGATATCCAATTTTACCAACAGCGTTTATTAAAGAGTATTTTCCCAATTGTGTGTTTTTGTTGAAAATGAATTAGCTGTAAATGCACAGATTTATTTCTGGATTCTCTATTCTGTTCCATTGTTCTATGAATCTGTTTTTATGCCAGTAATATGCTGTTTTGATTATTATAGCTTTGTAGTATATTTCAAAAATGGGTAGTGTGATGCTTCCAGCTTTAATTATTTTGCTCAAGATATGTAGGGGTTTTATGGTTCCCTACAGATTTTATGATTGTATTTTCTATTTTTGTGAAGAATGTAATTGATATTTTGATAGTAATTGTGTTGAACCTGTAGGTCACATTGGGTAGTCTGGTCATCTTAATAATATTGATTCTGCCAATCCATAAAGACAGGATATCTTTCCATTTATTTGTGTCTTTTATTTTTTCATTAGTGTTTCATAGTTTTCAGTGTAGAGATCTTTCATTTCCTTGGTTAAACATATTTCTAAGTACTTTTTTTGTAACTATTTTAAAAAGGATTATTTCTTTTTTATATAGTTTGGTTTTAGTATATAGAAATGCTACTTATTTTTAGATATTGATTTTGTATTCTGCAACCTTAATGAATATATTTGTTAATTCGAACTGTTTTTTGGTAGAGTCTGCAGAGTTTTCTACATACAAGATCATGTCCTCTGCAAACAGGGGCAATCTAATTTCTTTCCTTTTAATTTAGATTCCTTTTGTTTTTTTCTCTTGAATAATTAGTCTGGCTAGTCTTTTATTATTATGTTAAATAGAAGTGGTGAGAGGGGCAACCTTGTTGTGTTCCTGATCTTAGAGGAAAAGATTTCAACTTTTCACCATTGAGCATGATGTTAGCAATGAGTTTGTCATATATGGCCTTTATTGTCTTCAGGTACATTTCTTCCATATCTAATTTGTTGAGAGTTTTTATCATGAAGAGATGTTGAATTTTGTCAAACGCTTTTCTGCATCTATTGAAGTTATCATATAGATTTTTTCCTTTATTCTGCTAATGTGCTGTATCATATTTCTAGATTTACATATGTTGTTCCATCCTTGAATCCCTGGGATAAATCTTACTTGATCATGATGAATGATCCTTTTAATGTTTTGCTGAATTCAGTTTGCTAGTGTTTGGTTGAGTATTTTTGCATCTATGTTCTTCAGGAATCTTGGAAGAAATATTTTTTGTTGTTTTGTTGTGTCTTTGTCTGATTTTGATACCAAGGTAAAGCAGGCCTCATAAAATCAATGTGGAAGTATTCCCTCCTTTTCAATTTTTTGGAATAGTTTGAAAGGAATTGGTATTAGTTCTTTAAATGTTTGGTAAAATTCAGCAGTGAAGCTATTAAGTCTTGGATTTTTCTTTGATGGGAGACATTTTGTTACTGATTAAATCTCATTATTATTATTTAGTTCAAATTTTCTGTTTTTTCATAATTCAGTCTTGGTAGGTTGTACATGTCCAGAAACTTTTCTGTTTTTTCTAGATAATCCACTTAGTTGGTATATAATTGTTCATAGTGATCTTTTATGATCCTTTGTACTTCTGTGGTATCAATTTTAATGTCTTCTTTTTCACCTCTGATTTTATTTACTTGAGTCTTCTCTATTTTTTCTTAGTTAGCCTAACTAAAGGTTTGTTGAATTTGTTTATCTTTTCAATATAAATTTCCTCTGTTTTGATGTTTTTAATAGCTTTTATAATCTCTATTTCCTTTATTTTTACTGTGATCTTTATGATTTCTTTCTTTCTACTAATTTTGGGCTTAGTTTGTTTTTCATTATATTGTTCATTTTAAACCTTTTTTCTTTGATGTAGGCCTTTATTGTTATAAATGTCCATCTTAAAACTGATTTTACTATATCCTATAGGTTTTGGTAGATTGTGTTTCCATTTTCAATTTTCTCAAGAAATTTTTATATTTTCATTTTAATTTCTTCACTGACCCATTGGTTGCTGAGGAGCATGTTCTTAAATTTCCATGTATTTTTGAATCTTCCAAAGTTCCTCTTGTTATTGATTTCTAGTTTTATACCACTGTTGTCAGAAAAGATACTTGATATAACTTAAAATTTACATATTGCTCAATTGTTCCAGCTTTGGCTGATTGTACATTCTCCTAGTTTTAATAAATACACTAGTTTTAATTCATTTGAAAATGTCTATAACTTTACTGGATATAGAATTCAATGTTCACTCTTATTTTATTTTTAGACCTCCAAAGATGTTGCTCTGTATTTTGGCCTCTGTGGTTTCTGACAAGAAATCCACAATCATACAAATTGTTGTTTCCTTATATGTGATGTGCTATTTTTTCTCATGATGCTTATCTGATTTGTTTTCTTTATTTTTTATTTTTTATTTTGATTATAATATATTAATATTTGGGCATTGCGTTTTTTTGAATTTATCCTATTTGAAGTAAGCTATACATCTTGAATCTATGAATTTTTGTCTATTATCAAATTTGGAAAGTTTTTAACTATTATGTAAGTTTATTTTATATACTAATATTTTTCTCCTCTCATTCAGAGACTCCATTAACACAAATGTCAGGGCTTTTGATATTGTCCCACAGGTTACTGTGGCTCCGCTGATTTTGTTAAAATTTGTTTCTCTCTGTTACTCAGATTGTATAATTTTCTTTAATTTGTCTTCAAATCAACTTACTATTTCCTCTGTCATCTCCATTCTTCTATAGCGCCCATCTCAGTGAAGTTTTTATTTTGGACATTGTAATTTTCAGTTTTAAATTTTACTTTTGGACATCTGTTATAATATTTATTTCTTTGCTTAGAACTTCTACTGTTTGTTTTATTTAAAAAATGTTCACTTCACCTTGTGGTAGATGATCATAGTTGCATTAATGTCTTTATTTGATAATTCCAACATCTTTTCATCTTTGGAGTGGCTTTGGTGTGGCTTCTTTTGATTATCCTTTACCTTCAGAATCGTCCTGATTTCCCTATTTTTTTAAATATGATGTAATTTTTATTATATCCTTGGAATTTTGAATATTATGAGAATATGGACCTTCTTAAAATCCTTTGGAAAATGTTAATTTGTTAATTTAGTAGTTTTTTGTCACAGTTATGTTCAGACTGTGAGCTCTGTTTGGCTTTATGTTAATGGTGATTTCAAGGTCTGTTCATTGTCCCTAGAATTAGATATGCTGCTTGAGTCTGACCATCATATGTATCACTCAGCAGTTACTCTGGGACTTCGGTTGTGGTTTATATTATATTTCACTTCTCAAAGCCTCTGCAATGTTTATGTATGTCTGTTCTTTCTTTCCATGCACATATTGGGGCAAGCTTGGGACTTATGTAAATTACTACACAGATTTAGAGGATGTCTTATTCAAGCTCTCTTCTCATAGGGTTTTCCACCGTATTCTCTAGCTTCCAAGGGCCACTTTCAGTAGTTCCTCTGGCTAGAAAGACAGGCTACTATTTAAGTTTTAGTGCCCCGTGATGTGCTGCAGTTCTTCTCAATTGGGCTGCATTTGAAGTGTAGAGAATTAACATATTTGTATCTTCTTAGTATTTGAAATAAAAAAATAAAATAAATAAATGGAGAATAACAAAAAAAACCACCTGAAAGATTAATATTTCATAGGCTAATGAGATTTTTCATCTTCAAATGTCATTTAACTGTTTCACTGGGAAAAAAATAAAGATCAATTTAAAAATAAATAAAAAGATTAAAATGTACAAAAGTTATGGGATGAAAACAACAATAAAATACCACTACATTTCTATTAGGATGGCTAAAATCAAAATGTCTGACAATGTCAACTGCTGGTGAGAATATAGAACATTAAGAACTGGTGGGAGTGCAAAATAGTGCAATCACTTTTAAAAACAATTTTGCAGTCTCTTACAAAGCTAAATGTAGCCTAACCATAAGATCCAGCAATTGCACTCCTTGTATTTGGTATTTAACCAAATGAGTTGAACTTATTTATGTCCACACAAAAACTTTCACGTCAATGTTTATAGTAACCTTATTCATAATTGCTAAAATGTGAAAATAATCAAGATGTTCTTAAGTAGGTGAGAGGATAAGCAAACTGTGGTATGTCCATACAGTGGAATTCAGTGATTTAAAAAAAAATGAGCTCTCAAGTGACAAAAAGACATAGAGGAACCTTAAACGCATATTGCTAAGGAAAAAAAAATCAGTCTAGAAAGGCAATATACTCTATGATTCCAGTTTTGTGCCATTCTGGAAAATGCAAAACTCTAGAGGCAGTGAAAAATTTAGTGGTTGCCAGGGGATTGTGGAAAGGGAGAGGTTGATAAGTGAAGCACTAGGGATTTTTTTAGGGTGGTGAAACTATTTTGTATGATGCTAGGATGTTGACTACATGAAAGTATGAGTTTGTCAATCCTCCTAAAACTTTCCAGGAAACAGCTATTTTACTACATGCATACTTAAAAAAAATCATTTAGGAGATTATGGAAACCAAGAATGGAATTCAGGATGTGACAAAAGAATCTAAATGTATTATAAATGTATGAAACAGCTGAAGGAAATGAGGGAATAAGGTGCTGACATAAGGATTTTTGGAAATGGGTGGAGTTTGTAAGGTTAAAGCCATAAGGAACCACATAGAAACTTTGCATTCTGGTTGATAAAGTTGTTTTACATTGGGGCATTGGTTGACAATTCTGTAATTCTATACATGTATATTGGAATGGAACAATTAAGTAAATGGATGACAGGTGGTAGGAGCCAGGTTCCTTACTATTGGAGTGGGAGGTTACATGTAAGCAAGAGACTAGGATAGAATGATCCATGTGTTAATCAATTAGAGTTGGAGAGATTAGTATAAACTCATGTTTACCTAACAAATAGATATATAGAGAAATATTTACATATATATATACACACACTCGTGGGTTAGTGTGCATACATATACCTTTTTGTTCTGTCAGTTCATAGGGCCTAGAAACAATAATCCAGTACCAATGAGCATACCTAGCACCCAGATATTGGTTTCTAATACTATTCTCCAATAAAAGGAACCAGAGATTTATTTTATTAATTTATTAATCTTGGAAAAATGATTCTAGTAATGGAACAGGAAATGTACAAAATGATATTGAAGTATCTTGTAGTGCCAGAATTAAGAAAGTACTACCTCCCTACCCTAAGATAAAATAATCAAAACACAATGATGGGATATGTCAAAGGGTACCAGGAGCCAACTAAAAGAGCTTACAATTGCCAAAGCTGGAACAATTTGAGCAATACGTAAATTTAAAATAAATAAAGTAGTATTGGATTATAACCTAAAGTATAAAATAAATATTCTTGAGTGCAAATGGATAAAATAAATGATTTAACCAATGAATAAATGGAGGAGAAGAGACAAATCATGCATGCAGGAAAGTCACAAATAATTTATGTAGATGCTCTGCCTTTAAGGAAGTAGAGCATAACTCACCACTTCGTAAGTTTGGGCTACACATAGTGACTGAATTTTTTTCAAAGAGTACATTATGAAAAAAGAGGGAATAATAAATTTGCAGTGGAGAAACCTGACAAACACTACCTCAAGGCAGGCCATAAAGGTTAACATCAACAGTGTTAAGTCACATTGATAGTATGTTCCCTTGATATGATAATATGAAAATGGCACTTTACCTCTGTGATCTTCCTGCCAAAAACCTATTCCTCAGTCTAATCATGAGAAAAACATCAGACCAATCCCAATTAAAGGACATTCAATGAAATATCTGACCAGTAATTCTTCAAACCTGTCAAGGTCATCAGAAATGAGGGAAGACTAAGAAAAAGCTAAGAAGGACACAAGGAGACATGATATATTAATAAAGTATGGACTTTAGTTAATAGTAATTTATCAATATTAGTTCATTATTGTGACAAATGTATCATACAGAGTAATATATTAATATTAGTATATACCTAATATCCATCCTATTATTAATATATTAATATATTAATAATAGGATGGATATTAGGTATATACTATACTATCTTCACAATAATTCTGTAATCTAACTACTGTAAATTTTAAAAGTTCATTAAAAAAACTACAAAATTAAAAAAAAGAATGAAGGTTATTCCATATTCTTCAACTTTCAGGGGACTCTATTTAATGTCCTCTGGCAATTTCTCCTGGAGTTTTTGTATTTAGTGCTCGCTACACAGTTCTGTATTTATATCTCCTCTCAGGCCAAAGTGAGGCTACAAAGGAGGAAACAAAACAGTGGATCTTACTATTATTTAAACTGTGACTGTAACTCCCAATCTGTCTCTTATTGTTTACTTTTCAGAGCCTTCAGGTAGAAAGTTTTTGTATTTTGTCAAAAAACTGCAGGTGTAGTCAGTGGGAAAGATACAGTATTGATGACTTTACTCCATCGTGGCGAAATTGGAAAGCTCAACCCAAATTTTTATTAAATAAATCATTTGCCAAAGTATTTGATTGAAAGGAAATTTTGAATATATTTGGATAGATTTTTTGGGGGGAATCCAAATTGTAGGATTTCATTTTCTAGGTATCCATGCCCCACTGACACCCTGCTCTCAGTCTTACACTCAGCTTTCCCCAAAGGGACCTATGGCCTTTTATCAAGGTAACTATATATTACAGTAAAGGAAATAATTAGAACTTTTGAGGGACTAATAGACACTGACTCTGAACTGACACTGATTTCAGGAGACCGAAAATTTCACCGTGGTCCAGCAGTCATAGTAGGGGCTTATGGAAGTTAGGTGATCAGTGGAGTTTTAGTTTAAGTTCATCTGACAGTGGGTCCAGTAGATCCCAAACCCCTCCTGTGGTCAGTTCAACAAGTTTGGAATGCATAAGTGGAATAGATATACTCAGAAGCTGGTAGAATCCCCACATTAATTCAATGACCTGTGGAGTGAGAGATATTATGGGGGGAAAGGCCAGGTGGAAGCCCCTAGAACTACCTCTACCTAGGAAAACAGTAAAACATAAGCAATACCATATCTCTAGAGGGGTTTCAAAGATGAGGGCTACCATCAAGGACTTGAAAGGTGCAGGGTTGATGATTTCCACTGCTTCTCCATTCAATTCATCTATTTGGCCTGTGCAGAAGACAGATGTATCAATTGATGTGCACCTGTAGTCTCAGCTACTCAGGAAGCTGAGGTAGGATGATTGTTTGAGCCCAGGAGTTCAAGTCCAGCTTGGGCAACATAGCAATACCTTGTCTCTAAATTAATTAATTAATCAATTGATTTAAATGCTGAGTATAGACTCATTAGATTTAACACATAAGGAGGAATGTCAGAGCTAATTTCTATATAGATACTGACTTTTAAAAGTTTTATTGTTATAAAGTCATGCCTAAATTATAGACAGTAGAGCCCTAGAGTAACATTGCTCACTATTACACAGGCACAGATATATTTTGGGTCAAATGATATTGCAGAAATCATAACAACTCCATCCATTAGAATCCAGTTATAGCATGGTTAGGGTAAATATTAGTATTATTCTGTATATCATTTTTATAAAAGGGATGCATCTGACTTATTATATGGTATCTCTCATCAGTGCAAATGACTTTACATAGAAGATAAATGCAACTGAGAATAAATAGACTGGTGAAATATTAAGATACTTTTAAACACACCCACATATATATGATTATGTATAAGATATGATGTATCATATATATAGCATTTTGCATTGCAGTAAATTGTTTGGTGACTTGAATTTCTCAATAAAATTAAAGGCGGTCGGAGCTGGAAATGCTATTATAGGTTATTTAGTCCCATATTCTGACTTGAGATGAGGTAACAGTTCTAGAAAGGGAAAGGTATTACTAAAGAATCATAGGGAAGTTTGTAACCGAGTTTAGATAAGAAATTCTCTGTCAATATGGAGAAAAATGATTTGTACTTAGTTCAATGAATGTGAGAGAGAGTGATACAGACAAAGAAATGATCTCAATTAGTATTTCCCGGAGTTTTTTCCAAGGTAGCTGCCTATAAGCACTTTAAGTACACCTTATCCACTTAGAAGAGCCAAAATAGTGTGTATATAATCACACTTTGAATACATTATCCAAGAGGAAACACAGAAGTTCAACAAAAAAGTGAAAGGAAACTCCAAAATTGAGAAAGGAGAAGAAAAACAGACAATATGCATGATCAGGACCAGCTGGAAACTGAAAATGAATCCCTAATATGGGAGAGAGTGAGTCAGTGTCTTTGTGCAGACAACTTTCATACAGTTCAGGCCATGGAAGTGCACCTTGACCTTTCTAATCCATGATTCTAACATAAGAAGTGGCCAGGAGACTCTGAGAAGGAATTGCTCCAGGGAGGTAACATGCCCTGGGTCCCACAAAATTTCTGAGACCTAAGTGGCTGTACCAAGATGTCATTTTTGATCCTAGCATTTATCAAACTGTGTGTGGTCCTGTGAACCAGCATAGCCAGTCCTAGGCATTAGGGAAACTTGGGCCATGGCTTGCAGAAGCAAGGATCTAGTGGGGGATGGGCTCCCACATCCAGGACTAAGAAGTGGGCAGGGTGTGGGCTCCAGCCACTGGCACTGGAACTAAGCATCCCCTCATCCTCTAGGACCTGAGAAGGAGAAGATTTACCACAGAGCAAGAGAATATAACAATTCTAAACATATATATACCCAACACTGGAGCACCCAGATAAAACAAATGTTACTAGACCTAAAGTGAGAAATAGACAGCAATACAATAATAGTGAGGGACTTTAATATTGCACTCATAGCATTAGACAAATCATATTAGAAAGAAAATCAACAAAGAAACATTGAACTTAAATTGAACTTTAGACCAAATAGACCTAACAGACATTTATAGAATATTTCACCCAACAACTGCAGAATATACGTTCTTCTCATCAGCACATGGAACATTCTCCAAGATAGACCACATGTTAGGCTACAAAACAAGTCTCAGCACATTAAAAAAAATCAAAATCATGTCAAGTATTCTTTCAGACCATAGTGGAATAAAACTAGAAATAAATACCAAGATGAGCTTTGTAAACTATACATATATAAGGAAATTAAGCAATATACTCCTGAAGGATCATTGGGTCAATGAAGAAATTAAGAAAGAAATCTATAAAAAATTTTGAAACAAATTAAAATGGAAACACAACATACCAAAACCTGTGGGATACTGCAAATGTGGGCCAAAGAGCAAAGTTTATAGCATTAAATGCCTACAACATAAGAGTAATAAGATTAAAAATTAATAACCCAATGATACACCTTGAGGAACTATAAAAGCAAGAATGATCCAAACCTCAAATTAGTAGAATAAAAGAAATAAAAAACATCAGAGTTAAACTAAATAGAGACCAAAGGATCAACAAAATGAAAATTTGATCCTCAAAAAAAAAAAAAAAATTGACAAACCCCTAGGTCAGCAGTCCATACATAACCTTTTTGGCACAAGGGTCTATTTTCATGGAAGACAATGTTTTCATGCACCAGGGGTCAGCGGGACGGTTTCGGGATGATTAAAGCACATTATATTTAATGTACACTTTATTTCTATTATTATTACATTGTAATGTATAGTGAAATTATTATACAACTCACTATAGGTTAGGGACTCCTGTTTTAGGTAGACTAACCAAGAAAAGAAGAGAGAAGACTTTATAATGAACTCAAACAACTGAACAAGAACAAAAAATAATACCATTAAAATATAAGCAAAGGATATGAATAGATGTTTTACAAAAGGAGACATACAAGAGGCCAACAGGTATATGAAAAAAATGTTTAACGTCACTATCATAAGAAAAATACAATTTAAAACCAGAAGTTTTCATAGTATTCAAGGATGAAAATTTATATTTCTGTGGTATCAGTTGTAGTGTCTACTTTTTCATTTCTAGTTGAGCTTATTTGAGTCCTTTAACTTCTATTTCTGGTTAATGTAGCAGAAACCCTGTCAATTTTATTTATCTTTTCAAAGAACCAACTTTTTGTTTTGTTTGATTCTTTATATTGGTTTTTTTTTTGGTTTGTTTGTTTGTTTGTTTGTTTTTTGTTTTCATTAGGTTCTGCTCTGAGCTTTGTTATTTCTTCTGCTGGCTTCAGGTTTGGTTTGTTCATCTTTTTCTACTTCCTTGAGTTATGACATTAGGTTGTTAATTTGTTATCTTTCTGTCTTGTTGATGTAGGCATTTAGGGTTATGGATGTTCCCCTTAGGACTGCTTTTGGTGTATCCTATAGTCTATGGGATATACCATGTGTCCCATTTGTCATTCACTTTGAGACAGAAGAATGGCTAGCAAACATATAAAAAAATGTTCAACATCTCTAATCATTAGAGAAATGCAAATCAAAACCACAATGAGATACCACCTAACCCCAGTGAGATTGGCCACTACCAAAAAATCCAAAAACAACAAATGCTGGCGAGGTTGTGGAAATATTTTGATTTCCAATTTAATGTCATGATTGACCAAAGGTTGTTCTACTGCAGGTGGTTAAATTTCCATGACTTTGGGTAGATTTGAGGGTTTCTCTTAGACTTTATTTCTAGCTTTGTTCCACTGTGGTCTGAGAAAATATAAGATATGATTTTGATTTTTTGAAAATTTTCTAAGACTTGTTTTGTGGCCTAAGATATGATCAGTCTTGGAGAATGCCCCATATGCTGATGAGAGGAATGTATATTCATTAGTTTTGTGGTAAAATGTTTGGTAAATGTTTGTTAGAACCATATGTTTTAGAGTCCCATTTAATTTCAGTGTTTCTTTACTGATTTTTGGCTTTGGTGATCTATCCAGCTCTGTCAGTGGGGTGTTGAAATTTCCAGCAATTACGATGCTACCGTTTATTTCTTTGCTTATTAGATCTAGTAGAATTTCCATTATGAATCTGGGAGCTTCTGTGTTAGGTGCATATATATTTAGGATTGTTATGTCTTCTTGATGAAGTGCTCCATTTACCATTATATAATGACTATCTTTGTCTTTTTTTTTAAACCATTGTTGACTTAGTCTATTTTGTCTGATATGTGAATGGCTATACCTGCTTGCTTTTGGTTTCCATTTGCATGGAATATTTTTTTTTTACATCCCTTTACCTTGAGTCCATGTGAATCCTTGTGAGTTAGATGTGTTTCTTGGAGATAGCATATGCTTGGGGTGTGTTTCATATCCATTTTCCCATGTATGTTTTTTTTAAATGGGGCATTAAGACTGCTCAGGTTCAGTGTTAGTATTGACATGTGGGATGCTATTTTTTTCTTCATGTTAAATGATAACTTTTTTTATTTTCCCTCTTGTGTTTTTGTTTTATATGAGCTGTGAGCTTTAACTTTCAGGTGTTTTTACACTAGTTGACGTCTGTTGTGCTGTTTCATGTATAATGCAGTTCTGATTATTTCCTGTAGGGCAGGTCTAGTAGTGACACATTCCCTTAGTGTTTACTTCACTGAAAGTTTTTATTTCTCCATCATTTATGAAATGTAGTTTTTCAGGATACAAAATTCTCGGCTGGTGGTGGTTCTGTTTAAGAAGACTAAAAATGGGGCCTTAATCCCTCTGGCTTATAAGGTCTTCATTGAGACATCTGCTGTTAGCCTGATGGGTTTTCCTTTGAGGATTAATTGTTGCTTTTTTTTCTTGCTGCTTGTAGAATTTTCTCCTTCATTTTGACTTTGGCCAAGTTGATAACTATGTGTCTTGGAGATGTTCTATTTGTTATGAATCTTCCTGGTGTTTGATGATCATCTTTTATCTGGATATCTAAGTCTCTAGTGATACCAGGGAAGTTTTTCTCAATAATTCCCTCAAATAGGTTTTCCATGAATTTTGCTTTTTCTTCTTCTTCCTCTGGGGTACCTATAATTTGTATACTGGTTCACTTCATATAGTCCCATATTTCTCTGAGTGATTGTTCATTCATCTTTATTCTTTTGTTTTTTGTGCATCTTTGTCTGACTGGTTTAGTTGGAGAGACTTGTATTTGAGCTCTGACAATCTTTCTTCTGCTTGGTCTAGCCTGTTGTTGAAGCTTTCTGCTGTATTTTGAAATTCCCTAAATGACTCTTTCATATATATATGTGTGTATATATATATATATAATTTTTTATTTTTGTTATTTTTATTTTTTTAATTTCAGCATATTATGAGGGTACAAATGTTTAGGTGACATATATTGCCTGTGGCCCCACCCAAGTCAGAGCTTCAGGCATTGACTCTTTCTTTTTTTGTGTTCTGTTATATCCTTTCTTATGTTGCCTAATTCTTTAGCAACTTTTTCATTTTTTAAAGTTTATTTCCTTTAATATTTTTGGCTTCTTTTTGTTGGTTTTAAACTTTCTCATCAATCTCATTCATCTTATTTTCTATCCATATTCTGAATTGCATTTCTGACATTTTGACAATTTCCTTTTGGTTAGGGTCCCTTGCTGTAGATCTATTGTGATCCCTTGGGAGTGTTGAACTAGCTTGTTTATTCATGTTACCAGAGTTCTTCTGCTGTTTTTTTTTTTTTTCTCATCTGAAACCTCTTCTCTCAGCTCAGGGCAGATAGATTTGCAGCACACCTGTTCTCCTTTGCTGGGAACTCTCCTACTTAGTGAGAAGAAGGAGAGGTCCCAAGATGGCATTTTGTGACCTACTCTGGAAGATTGACCTGGCAGGGGAGAGGCAAATGCACTGAGGGCCTATAATATATCTCTTCTGTGTTGTCCCATTCCCCTGTGATTATCACCAGCTTGGACTAGATGGTTCTTGATGATCTTTGTGCAGAGTGATGTATTGTTCCATAGGCTGCTGTTGGAAGCTTAGACTGGGGGCTGGGTGAGTCCTTTACCACGAAGGGTGGCATTTTGGAAGATTGCTCTGCCAGGTCTCCATGTGGCAATGATAGTGGCAGCTGGGCAAGGGTATCTAGGCAGTGGTCATGGGTGTCAGGGCTTTGGATGTTTTCTCCAACCTGGTCCAGTTGTGGTAGCAACCTGATGCTAGTGAGTCCCTGGCAGAGCATTAGCTCATAGGAGAGGTTCCCAACCGGCAGTCAGTAGTATCCACTGGGGTGGGGTCACAGGTTCTGGTGGCAGCATAGGAGCCTTGGGGTCGTGTGGTAGCACTGGAGCTTTGGAGCTGGGGCTGGAAGCTTGGCTGCAGCTCTGGATCCTCAGGGGTGTGGCTGTAAGGTTGTACAGCAGCACAGGAGCCTGGGGGCAGAGCCATGGGGTTAGGCAGCAGCACAGGAACCGTGAAAGCTGAGTTATGGGCCTGGTGGCAGCCAGGGCGTTGCAAGGGTGGGGCTGTAGATTTGGGCCACCAGGCAGTTGGGGCTCTCCCCCTACTCAGGTCCCATGGAGGAAGCTGTTGCAGGGCTTCTCAGCTGGCACTCATTTTGCTTAAATACCCCATTGGGGAGAGGGGTGCTTGGATCCCAGTCACCAGGTACATGAGAGTGTCTGTTCTGCCTGTTCCCTCCCTGGCCCAGCTGGAGTGATATGGAGGTGGCTGCAGCAAAGTCAAGCCCTGCGTAGTCCTGGTGCTCCAGACGTGAAACTCAGAATGGCATCATTTGCAGCAATCTGGGAATGGAAGCCACCAGGTCCCTCCTGTGCCCATTCTCTGGTGCAGTGTCGTTGCAGACTCCAAGTAACTCCCCGATTAGTCTGGAGGTCTGTGGTGGTGGTGTGTGCCCCCTCACAGCTTGGGCCACAGTGTCCGGGGTGGGGGGGACTGTGGAACATCAGGGTTCTCTCCTCCTGTCCTCCTTCATGTGTGGATGCCTCCCCCAGGTACCTTCTGATCTTGCTGAGTGGATCATCCTGTCACTTTCTCCTTTACTCTGAATGTCCCCTGTCACATATATGATGATTTACAGCACTCTTTCCAAGAAGTCCTGTCTGTAGGTGGGCATCCACCTGCACCTTTTGATCCTCTCCTTCAGAGCAGCACACATGGGATGCTTCTAGTCTGCCATCTTGCCCCTCCTTCTCCTTTCCATGTTTTTGTATAATCCAAAATCAAGGTTTGATTCCTATTTCCTCACTCTTCTCTTGTTTTATAATAGAAGCCTGTAGAATTTTACAAAGAAAGATTTGTCTGATTCATAAGTAACTATGTCTGAGTTATATTTTCCATGTCACCAAGTGACTAAGATGTGTTTGGTAGATCTTCCTGGTACATTATGTTACTTCATTAAAATATGCTTCATCCAAATATCTATTTTAGATATGCACAGGACAGAGCTGCAATGACTGTATGCAGTATTAAAGAGTTGTGCTTTAGAGTGGTATTATGGGGTAGGTTCATAATCAGAATGGCCTCAAAGTTTCCATAACTTTTCTGTAAGGCAGAATTTGGTCTCTGTAATCCAGACCATAGTTTCCTTGAGAAATTCCTAAAACTATAGTGAGAAATATCTTCACAAATAAGCACGTGTTCCTCTTCCTAATTATTAAAACTAATGAGTACATTTTAATTCTTATCTTACTTAACTTCTTACATAATTTGAGACTGTTGATTACTCCTGCCTTCTTAAAACATTCTTTTCATTTGGTTTCTATGATATTTCAAACCCCTGATATTCTTTTTCTTTTTACTTCTATATTTATTCTTTCTCTCTCTTTTTATGTGGATCTTCTTCTTCTACCTACCCATTAAACACTGACGTTATCCACAATCCCATGTTCATCTTCTTCCTTTCCCAATCTCTTCACTCCCCGTGGTCAGTTCATTTATTCCTATAGTTTCAACTACAGCTCTACCACTTGTAAGTTGATGCTTTCTAAATCTCTATTTCCAGTTCAGAAGTCTCCTTCACACTCCAGATATGTATATCTCTAACTCCCTACTGGACATTCCCACTTGGATTTTTTCTAGATACCACAGACTAAGCATGAAAAAAAATTTAACACTTTATCTTTCCCTCAAATCTACTTTACTCCCATTAAGCCCTAACTCAAAGAATGGAATCAGTACCTATACATGAAGTCATGAAACTGGCAATTTGATTTCTTTCTTGACCTTATGCCTTACCGTTGCAGATTACAAATGGCTAAAATTTCTTTGCAGTTTTTTCCATCAAAAAGTAGTGTGTATTTCTCAACCCTTTGAATTACAGATGGCCTTGTGACTTTCTTTGGTGGAAGTGATGTTGGGTGATTTTCAAACCTTGACCCCAAGTGCCTTATAGCGTCCACTTTCCTTATGTGGGAACCTGGTACCATCGTGTATGGAAACCCAGGCTAGCCTGCTGGATAATATGGAGGAGAAATAAGCCATCTCAGGTAAGGTTCTGTAGACCAGTAAACTCCTAGTTAAGTCCCCAAATGACCACAAGTCACATGATTGACTTTATACAAGATCAGCAGGACTATATGGCTAAGTATGACTTAGATGTCTTCAGGGTAAAATACAATCATTTTAGCGTGATATAAAAGATGCTGCATGATCTGAACACTACCATGGTCTTGCTACAGCCATAACATGGTACAATTTTAGTGTGTCATATTTTTCCTATTTCTGTACCTTTGAACATACTCTTCTGTCAGTAATTCTCTTCTGGAATTCAAGAATTAATTAACTCAAGATGTCTTTTGTTAGGTTTGCATTGAATCTCTACCTTTCTAGTCTGGTTAAATGCACCATCATTGTGATCCCATAGCATTCTACTTTTTTTTTTTTTTCCTATTCCAGTACTTATTAAGCTATATGTTCTATTTACTTTTCTGTCTTCCCAATAGTCTGTGTGTTCCTTTAGGGCAGGGAATGTGTTTATTCATTTCTGTATTCCTAGCAGTAAAATAGCAAAGAGTGAGCAGTTGACAATTTAATTAAAAGCATTTATCTAACAAATATAGAGACTGCTAAGGGAGATAAGAATTTCTGGGACCTGAGGCTGGAAATAAGTGTATGCAGAGGACATTTATAAATCAATGTATCCAAATGGTTATTGCAATAGGGACTGGGGGAGAGATTTTTTTCATTCATTCAATAGTGCCAGTGGTTGGGTATTTGTAGTTCACATGTATAGTTATATGTATGCTAACAGAACTATTTTAGAGGGAATAGTATATCATGTTTTAGTCAGAGTTGTACCAGTTGGCCTTATATGTAGACATATATACATAGTATTTCTGCCCAAGCTAACTTCTAGAAAGTAATTTAATTTGGCTAAATAAAAGATGGTTTAAATTAATTATTTGGTTTTAAATTGTTGTTGAATTTTGACCCAAACTGTTTAAATACCCCATATATAATAAATAACATTGAGACTAGTCATACTTTTTCTGTTGTTGGAATATTTATGTAATATAGAGGCATGATACACCTTAGAGAAACAGTTTGGGAGAATGTCTGATTAACTGAAGAACTAAATTTATTTAAATGCTTATTTATGTCAAACAGGTGCATGTGTGCATATAAATGTGTGTGTACACACAAGAACATTTTCTGTTTATTATTTATATACCTACATGTTCTGTATATATAGACATATTTATTGTATACTCAAGCAATGGAAAACTGCTGTATATTCACTTCTTCATTTAATAAACATCACCAGTACACAGTGCATCCTTGAATGCTTTTAGGGAAATTATATATATGACATAGAGCACTTGTAGAAATCTTCCATTTTATAAATGTTCAGGAGTGTTCAAATTGAATTTTTTCAAATTGGAGGAAATATTTATATTTTGAGGTTGGGATAGGATGGAATTGGAAGGAACTTTCAGTTTCTATTCATTTGCTTTTGTGTTATTTGAGTATTTTACTAAGTGCTATTTTACTTTTGCAATCATAAAAAAAGATAAAATCAATTTTTAAAAGATAGCTGTCAAGTCACTTCTGACCTGAGTAAGACTAATAAAGCAGTGAACCCATCGACAGTATCATATTGTGCAGATTATGACAGCTTTGCTAAGATTGCTTTGAGAGATAGTGAAATTAGTTTCCCTTTGGCTCTGTATTTTATATTAAATGAACACCATGCACACATATTCAAATTTATAAAAATAGATTAGAAAGGCTACAATGATTTCAGAATGAAATATATGAATAATCAAAACAAGGGTTGACTCCCTAATGGTTGCACACATGCAAATTTCCTTTGAAATCCATAGAGACAACTATTTATAAAAAAGGAAACTAGAAGATTGGCACCATAGCCATCTACCTTACTGTGTGAAACTTTTATCTTCACAATGTGTTGGCCTGGTTTTCATAGTTGTTATCTTACTTGCTTCTCTTTTACTGGTAGACTCATGACCATATTCATACTTCTTGCCTAAGAAAATAAAAATCAGACTTCTGTTGCCCATTGCCTTAAAGATAGCACTCTCTTTACTTTCAAGGGGAAAAATGTACTAATTTGATATAGTGCTCTCTGTGATCCATTTAAACAGTGACCTTTGGAATCTAACTATGGGCAATCGTGGTCTAACTCATGAAGCAATGCATTCACTGATGGTAAGACTGTCTGGTCCAGTAGGAAGAGTAAGCAGTATTATGGTGAGACTGGATGGTGCTGGGTATGGAATTGATTCGGGTGGGGAGACTTGTAATACACTTCTAAAATCATACCTTTTATGAAATTATTTATGTCACTTAAACCCGAGACCATCTCTCAATGAGATCATTCATGGTTTATTTATTCATGAAAAATGGGATTTCCTGTTTATACATGTAAAAAAATGCTAACTTGGCTCATCAAAGTAATCCAGGGACTCTTTGTATATAGAGTTCCACAAGAGGAAGAAGTACATTTTAATGAGTCAGTGTAAATTAATCAGAAACATATGAGCCTGAACTTCCTTTGATTTTGAGACACAGGAAGGATTCTAAACATTTTAACTAGAACATTGTAAGTTTAAGGATGGTATATCCAACTGAATCCATGGCATTTGGCCTGAGGTTCAAAAAGTTTGAAGTGAAAACGAGGTCAGTCCCCTGTAGTCAGGGATGCATTTGTTGCCTTAGCTGGTGAACAGATGAGGTCCATTACATTCTGATTTTCCACGATTTTATTTTTTCCCGTCATTAATTTGGTACAGTTTTCTGCCTAGTAATTTATTCAATTTTTCTATTTAGTGACTGTTTTGGTAAGGAAAACAAAACCTTACATAATGATAAATAAATGTCTGAGTGCTTATATTAACCTATTTACTAATAGCTTAGGCTACACTTGAAGTAGCTGGGATATTTATTTCATAATCTGTAGGTTTTTTATTTTCTGGACTAGTGATCCCTATTATTAGTGAAAATAATCAATACCTTGAATAATCAACAATTCTATTCTTCCTCTTCCATTACTTTGTTATTATTTTTAGTCTTAACAGCTTTGGAAGACAATGTAGTCATTCCTGGAAGTTATATAAACTATTTGTTCTCTCTAGATCTATAGTCAAATGTGATTCCAGGCTTTGAGATTGTGTTCCTCTAGAAAAACAAAAAGGCCACATTTTTTCTTTTGCTCAGTAGGAAATGTTAGTGTTTAACAGCCGAACATTTATCCTTGTTATATGCTGAATTCTCAGACTCATTAAACAATGAGTCTGTAACTGCAGCCCACAATCCAGGCTGAAGAAATGCTGGTCATCTTATGTGATGGAACACACTGATGGAGCCGTTCTTAATGGGAACTTAGCTGGAGGGAAGTTGGCAGAAATTGAAGAGATTTTGAGCAGTATTACTTTGTCTTTTCTCAACAACTAGGATCTGAGTACAAAGCTCACAAGAAAGAAAACAGTCTATCCTTTGGGACAGGAGTTACATAAGAATTTTCTTAGGCAACATTTCTACAGGCATAATCTCGTTTGTTAAGGTTTCCTGAAAATGCTGAAGTCATGAGTGCTGTACTTTAGGACAATATTAAAACATTAGGAAAGTGTCAGCAAAGAGAAAATCCTGTTGTGGAAAACTCCTTTTTCACTGTAATGAGCTTATTGCATTTACTTTTCAAAAAATTAGTTTTCACAGAGGATTTTTTTTTTTTACTTTGATTCCCCAAGAACAACTAATACTCCTGAAAGGAGGTGTAACTCATGATTTCAGGTTAGACATCCCTTGATATCATTTTTGGTTGGATGCAACGATAGTAAAATTATTATAATAAATAGAATTATACCTAATTGTTACCCCTGTGGGAGGGGGGAGCTTTTCTTCATAATGACTGAAGTCACCACCAACAGACAGGAAGGAACAGTAGCATACACCCAGAGCAATTCATTCTTTGTGGTGTGTGTGTGTGTGTTTGGGTGTCTCTGTGTTATTTATTTATTTATTTTTTTAATATGATATAATATTTCCATTCCTAGGCCCATACGGTACCACAAGAAATTTTATAATGAAGTATTCAGAGCAATGTCCTCTAAGTCTTGGGCACAGACAATTTTGGCATGGGACTGGGAAGGAAGAATGGATCCTAGACAACTTTTCTCAAGTCTCCTGCCCCATGTTGTTTTGCCTTTCACATTTAGATCTACCATTCACGTGTAATTGATTTTCATGTATTGTGTGATATAGGAATCAAATTTTATTTTAAAAAATGGATATCCAATTGACCAAGTACCATTTATTGAAAAGGTCATTCTTTCCCCAATTGCAGTACCACCTTTGTCATAAATTAAGTGTCCATAAATATGCACATCTCTTGGGGATTCTCTATTCTATTTGTCAACACTGTACTGCCTTAATTACTGTAGCCTTATGATAGATAAACTTGACACTAGTAAAGAAAGTCTTTCCACCTTGTTTTTTTTCTTTTTAAAAAATACTTTATTTTTTATTTTTTTTAAATTTAAATTTTAATTTTTTTTATTGGGGGAAAACTACAAAGCATTTACAGTACAATGTTTACAGTCACAATTTGTAGTGAGCTGATTTCCCAAAATATATTACCACTCAAGTTGACTTATCTTGTTACATTCAAAAACCTACTCTGTCAAA
>CAUYRT010045304.1:0-39006 GCA_963574885.1 Lepilemur ruficaudatus
AAAAAAAAAAAGAAAGAAAGAAATAGCCATAAACCTGGCTAGGAGAAAGAACAAGAGGTAAGCAGGCCGTAAACAGAATAGGATGCCTAAATCACTAATTATGTAGTAGCAACATGGGATTCTTAAGAAGGCTGCCCCAAAGTATTCAAAATACATCTTAGTCCCAGAGCTGCTTACCTTCTCAACCTTCTTATCCAAGATTTCTTTCATGAGCTTGCAGAGGTTCTCAAACTTTGCCTTGCTCTCCTCCATCTTCTTCTTCTCCTCTTCATCCTCAGGTAGCTCCAGGCCCTCCTTGGTAACTGAGACCAGGCTCTTCCCATCAAACTCCTTGAGCTGCTGCACGCAGTACTCATCAATGGGCTCAGTCATATACACCACCTCAAAGCCCCGCTTCCGCACTCGCTCCACAAAAGCAGAGTTGGCCACTTGCTCTTTGCTCTCACCTGTAAGGTTATTAAATGCAACTCAGAGGGACCAAAATGCCTCATACTGCCAGTTCCCAGATAGCCCTGAATATGCCGCCACCCAGAAGATGGCTTTCATCAGACCAAAGCTCCAACGCACCAGTGATGTAATAGATGGACTTCTGTGTTTCCTTCATTCGAGAGACATATTCTGACAGAGAAGTCATCTCATCTCCAGACTGGGACGTATGATAGCGCAGCAGCTCAGACAGGCGTCGCCGGTTAGTGGAGTCCTCATGTATTCCAAGCTTTAAGAGTACGAAGAGAAAAAACAAACTTAATTAGAAATAACCTAACTCTCTGTATGAAAACTTTATCATAATTAAGGAAATAATCAATGAAATAAGCATTTGCCTCCTCACCTTCAGGTTCTTAGAGAATGCCTCATAGAATTTCTTATAGTTTTCCTTGTCTTCCGCCAACTCAGAGAAGAGCTCAAGGCACTTCTTAACAATGTTTTTGCGAATGACTTTCAAGATTTTGCTCTGCTGAAGCATTTCTCGGGAGATGTTGAGAGGAAGATCCTCTGAGTCAACCACACCACGGATAAAGTCTGCCATCAATCAAGGTAGAAAGCTTAGTAAAAACAGCTAGATCAGACCTGATCACCCAGATATAAACAGAAGGCTCTATTGCTCCCAGAACTCCTTATTACTATGTTGCAGGGAATTGTTAATTATCTAGGATAAAGACATTAGTTCCAACAGAATGTTGAAGGCCTTACTCTTCCCCAACTAAATTAGGCCAAGGAGATACTCACTGAGATACTCTGGTATCAACTCATCACAGCTGTCCATGATGAATACACGACGGACGTAGAGTTTGATGTTGTTCTTTTTCTTCTTGTTCTCAAAGAGGTCAAAGGGAGCCCGACGAGGGATGAATAGCAATGCCCTGAATTCCAACTGACCTTCTACAGAGAAGTGCTGAAGGGAAGAAACCCAAGATATGCCAGTAGTGTATTTCAGGACAAGAGCATAGGCCCAACACAAAATTATCTGAAACTGGAACAATTAACCCTAGTGCTTAGGGAGGAGCAAGCAGATTATTACAGGCAGAGGGATACTATTGGGCCCCAATGCCCTAAACTAATCTAGAATAGTAATAGCTGTAATCCTTTGGTAAGAAAATAGCCACTTTAATCAGAATCCTACATGTGTAAGGCTGTCATGGGCATTACCCAGATTTCCACCAGAGACAAAGTGAGATCCCTGAAAAGGATAGCATTTCTCCTTCACCATGGCAGGGTCATCAATAAGTGAACTCAGGCCGGGTGCAGTGGCTCACGCCTGTAATCCTAGCACTCTGGGAGGCCAAGGCGGGCGGATCGCTCCAGGTCAGGAGTTCGAAACCAGCCTGAGCAAGAGCAAGACCTCATCTCTACTAAAATAGAAAGAAATTAATTGGCCAACTAAAAATATATAGAAAGAATTAGACAGGCATGGTGGCACATGCCTGTAGTCCCAGCTACTCAGGAGGCTGAGGCAGAAGGATCGCTTGAGCCCAGGAGTTTGAGGTTGCTGTGAGCTAGGCTGATGCCACGGCACTCTAGCCCAGGCAACAAAGTGAGACTCTGTCTCAAAAAAAATTAAAAAAAAAAAAAAAAAAGTGAACTCACAGAGCTCCACGGCTTTCAGAGTTCTCAGCTGCCAACCTGTTGGGCAAGTTCCTTTTGTCTACTACCTGGCAACACTCTTCTACCTACTCCTTTACAGCTGAGTCAACACAACACACGAGGCTTCTCACCTTGACTGCCAAGTGGTCTTCCCAGTCATTGGTGAGGCTCTTGTAAAATTCTCCATACTCCTCCTGGGTGATATCATCAGGGTTTCTGGTCCAAATGGGCTTGGTCTTGTTTAGCTCTTCCTGATCAATGTATTTCTCCTTAATCTTCTTGGTTTTCTTTTTCTTATCCTTACTGCTGTCATCCTCTTCATCTGAGCCCACATCTTCAATCTTGGGCTTCTCTTCATCATCTTTATCTTCCTCTTCTTTCTCACCTTTCTCTTCTTCTGCTTCATCATCACTGATTTCCTTCTCTCGTTCCTTCTCCAACTAAATTACCAAAAACAGTTTGGGGATACAAATTACCAGGGAAAGCAAAAGCCAGAGATCATCAGAGTCTCCAGAGCAGGAGACATCCTGCCTATAAAAGGAAAAAGATTATATAAAGTCCATACTCACATAAAGGGTGATGGGATAGCCTATGAACTGTGAGTGCTTCTTCACTACTTCTTTGACACGCCTCTCCTCTAAGTACTCTGTCTGGTCTTCTTTAAGGTGAAGGATCACTTTGGTACCCCTGCCAATGGGCTCACCTAGAAAGAATCAATCATGACAGAGTATAAAGAAATGAAAATAAAAACAAAACTACCTTACAGATAGAATGTTCAAATTTTCTACCATTGGTTCCTTCAGAAAATTCTAAATCAGCAATCTTATAATAGGTAAGGCCAACTTACCATGGTCAGCACGTACAGTGAAGGAACCCCCAGCAGAAGATTCCCAGGCATACTGTTCATCATCGTTGTGCTTTGTGATCACAACCACTTTCTCTGCCACCAGATAGGCAGAATAAAAGCCAACACCAAACTGCCCAATCATGGAGATGTCTGCACCAGCCTACCAACAAGTTTTTTAAAAAGTCAAGAACAAATTTTGAAATAGGAGCAAGCCAAAGAACAATGATGAATGTGAATCATGTGTGTAGCAAAACTGCCACATACCTGTAGAGCCTCCATAAATGCTTTAGTACCAGACTTGGCAATAGTTCCCAAATTATTTATGAGATCAGCCTTGGTCATGCCAATGCCTGTGTCCACCAAAGTCAGAGTGCGTTCCTGAGGGTTGGGGATGATGTCAATTTTCAACTCTTTACCGCTGTCCAACTTGGAAGGGTCTGTGAGGCTCTCATAACGAATTTTGTCCAAGGCCTGAAAATAATACAAACAGTAAGTTATTTTTGCTCCCTCAAAGCCCATCTCTTCTCCCAAAGGAAATCTTTTGGTTTACTCAAACAGGCCTCAATACTGACTGCCCCTTAACCTGAAGCTTAAGAACTATGGTTGCACTACCCCATTCGTCCTGAACATAGTCCAGGTCTTTCCCTTTCAAACTCAAGATGGCCTCGTAGAGTAAGGTGTATCTTTCCAGAATAGCTGCTAGTTTATTCCCTTCAACAGCAGCCGCCACTGAACATCAAACCACTCCTTGTCCTTCTAGATCGCTCAAATATAAATACACCAACAGAGAAAACCGGAGCACTCACATCAGAAGCATTAGAGATCAACTCCCGAAGGAAAATTTCCTTGTTCGAATAGAAGGTATTGATGATGAGAGACATGAGCTGGGCAATTTCTGCCTGAAAGGCAAAAGTCTCCACCTCCTCCTCTCCATGGTGTACTTCCTCAGGCATCTAAAAGTAAAATGGTTGATTACAAAAGAACACGATGGTCCCATACTTAAGAACCCCAAGGTTCATCTGTTTTAATCCAACAGATTAGAAGGATTCAGGATTCAAATTGCTTTAAAGCGAACACTATCCCTTCCCAAGACACTGAAAGAGCCTTTTCTTCAATGACCTCAGGCCACACCTTAAGGGGGAAGCCAATTCAGGGGGGGAAAAAAATTAAAGCATTCTTCAACCCAACGTTAAGTCAGATTTTTTTTTTTGGAAGGTACCCGGAGCCTAGCTACTTAAAGAGTGATGACCAGCAGCTTGAGCATCACCCGGCAGCTCATTAGAAACTCAGAATGCTGGCCCCAACGCAAGTAGCTAGGTGTAAGAACACCAAGTAATTCCTACACGTTTTTACTTGTAAAGAGCACTAACTACGGGTGTTTTAATTTAGGCGAGTATAAAATTACTAGCGTAACACAAAAACGGCTGTTTTCAACTATTCCTTCTTAAGGATCTCCTAAGTCCAGCGAACGTGCAGGACTGCTGTCCCACAAGTCAAGGCAAAATAACGCCCCAGATCCATGCGGTATGCCGCCCAAAGATGAACTAGATCAGGACAAAGAATCGATGAGGCAAGAGCTCCACCGAAACTCCTCACTGCATAGACAACTACAGTACAGCACTGCACCCAACACGAGTAAGATGGTGGCCATAACCGCTGGGCCGACCCTCGTCACTGCCGGACATGCGTCGGCCGAGGCCACGCGAGGAGGGGGCGTCGCCGCGCACCCTCCGTTCGCCCCAGCATCCGGGCACTTGGGGCGGGGCGCCAAGATCCAGAAGCTTCCAGAACAATCTCAGTTCCCAAGGAGAGGCGGGGGAGGGAACGCATGAATCTCCCAGAACCTGCCTCTTCTCCGCCCCTCCTCCTCCTCCACCGGGACAAGAAAGATCTGGAAGGAGAAAACACTAGGGACCTTGAGAACGAAAACGGTCCTCCCTCGCCGTGGACCTCCGTAAAAAGAAAGCAACCAAAAAGGCTTGCAAAAAATGCGTCGAGTAGGAAAGGTGGGTCCCGCTGGGCTGTGCTGAGTCACCGAAGCGTGCAGCCCCCGCCACCACCCTGCGGACCCTCCGGCGCCCCGTACCGCGTCTGGAAGCGGAGGGACAAATATGGCAGCGTCCCGAGCGGGCGCGGTCACCACGTGCAGCTGCCCACTGCCCCAGCCCGCTCCGCCACCCCCTCCCAGGGCTACTCGCCGCCTGGCGGAAGCCCCGCCGCCCGGGCACACTGCAGAAAGACGAATAAAAGCTCAAAAGTCCTCACCTACCACCCCCACCATCCCCGAGAAAAATTAGCAGCGTTACCCCGCTAGGCCCCTCAACACGGTATCTGCGCCTTCGAAAGGATAAAAATGACGAAAGCATCACAAAAGAGCATTCGAGGGCGAGGGGGAGAGGCCCGCCGCGGCCTTACCTTGGAAGAAAAGGTCTGCAAGTAGCAGAGAGACCAGGGTGGGTCGGGGCCGGCCGCCTCACAAGCCACACCAGGGCTACGCGGGGGTGACTCAAGAGAGCTACTGTGCGCGCCCAGCTGCCCTATATAAGGCGGAGCACACCACAGCCGCCCTCCGCCGGATCCCTCCGCCTTAAAGGAGGATGCCCGTCAACCTCGCACCTCCTGCGGCCCGCCCCCTTGACGTCATGGTCCGAAATAGGGGCGAGGGCGGGGAAGAGCGCAAGTGTCCGGCCTCGCTTTGCATCGAGTCCCATTACAGGTTCTTTCACATAACGTTTGCTTGGGTTCACAGCCCCCTATCTGCACGTCCAGGCCATGACCCCAGCAGGATTAGGGATTGGGAGTGCTCATGGAGCATAAGCGGTGGGTCTTCGGACGAGGACGCCCACTAACCTCCCCGAAAACCTATGAGGCAGATGCCCCCACACCCAAGAGACCGGGGCTCCGGGGACACCCAAAAAGAGCGGGGCCGGCTAGGCATTGGGACCACTGCTCCCAGACCCGATCTTCTTCCTAGACTCTGTACTACTCATCTCGCGTCCCGGCGGGGGACGGAAGTGGCATTGGGGACCCAACTTTCGGCAGCCGCAGATGCCGACTCACGGGAGCAAGGCAACGGTAGGCGGTTCGCCGCAGGCCGTGGCTCCGCCTGCGGGGAGGGGCGCCGGCCTCTGCAGCCGGAGAACTCTTTGCCGGCCCTCGGCGGAAGGAGCGGAGGCGGCGGTACTGCGACACTTCCAGCAGTTTCCAGGACTGTCTAGGCGGTTCCGCCCTCTCCCGCCTCCTCCTCTTGAGGCTCCGCCTTTCCAGGTGCCGTCTGGGGAGTATCTTTGCAGCTGCTTCGCCCGGCGCGGGTCTCCGCCCGTGTCCAAGGCGAAGGTGGATGGAGGCTGGCCCCTCCCGTTTACTGTGAGCGGCCGCGGGCAGGACCTGCGTGTGGGCGCTGCCTTGGGGATGAGATGAAGCGTAGAGAGAGGGGTAGGCTGATCCCTCCTTTCCCCGATCAATCACACGACACACCGGCGGCTGGGGCGGCTCTGCAGGCGCCTCCTGCAAACAGAGCGGGGACAGAGTCGCTACCAGTGGCACCGTCCCCATACACAAAGCACAGGGACATGCGCCCTCGTTAGACGATCTTGAAGCTGTGTCTTAAGCTGGGTCCCCTGCCCTCGCCCCTCATGCAGGCAGCTGCTTGGTCTTGGAAAGAAAGGGTCTCCAGGAACCGCTGCAGGGTGGCAGGAGCTCTTGGACGCCGCATGAAGACGCTGACCGGTGTGCGGCTTGCTCCAGGCCGCTAGAACCAAGTTGTTCCCCTTCGGCCCTGGCGCCAGAGGTCCTAGGCCATGCCCCTGGCCCGTGAGCTGTGGACAACCATGTCTGGCCTGGCTCTGCCCCTTTGCTTGCCCTCCCGCTGGCACAAGACTACTCCCAGGAAAGGGAAAAGCATAGAAAGGCACAGAGCCTCGCTCGAAAGAGGAACCATAACTTAGGAACCCCAGAGGGTGGCGCGAGGAGTTGAAAGTGGGCCTGTAGACATGGATTAGGTCACAGAGGGCTGCAAATGCCATGTTAATTAAGTTCTGACCTTAAGGGTGAGGGAATCCACTGAAGGTTATCAGAGACAGGCTCAGAACCTGCTAAGTCTTCAGAATCCTTATTTTCAGGGGCACTTGCAACCACTGGTATTCCCACCATATCGTTTATTACTGATGAGGCCTCATAGCCCCAGCCTAACCTCTGGCATTGGAGGGTGGCCGGCTCAAGTAGGGATTAACAAACCTGGGCCTGCAGCTAGTGGGCCTGTTGCTCATTTTCAAATGACCTGTGGGCTAGGAATGGTTTTTACATTTTTTATTAATAATAGTTGGGAAAAAAATCAAAATAAAGATACTATTTTTACATGTGAAAATTACATGAAATTTGAATTTCAATGTCCATGAAGTTTTGTTAAAATACAGCCATAATTGTTTGTTTACCAATCTTGTCTTTGGCTGCTTCTGTGTCATATACCATGGCAGAGTTAATGATTGTGACAGAAACCATATAGCTTGCAAACTCTAAAATATTTACTCTCCTACCTTGTACAGAAAAGGTTTGCAGACCCCTAACCTAGATAAAGCTAAGTAAAGTCTTGTAGGGAGCTCAGAGACTCAGCCTGGGCAGAGGGCATTGAAGGTGTCCAGGGAAGCAGCTGAGGAAGTTAGAAAAGGCTCAATGGATGAATAAAACAACTGGACATTAGGGATGTTGTGAGCATGGGGAATAGCTGTAGATCCTGAACCCCCAGAACATGCAGCCTCCCAACATCAGTGCTTGCCAGGTGTGTCCTGTCACCTTCTGGACCTTCCCAGTTCCTTGAGGCTTAGCTCTCTGAATTCCACAGGGAATACCCTTAACTGACACCCTCCTGTGCCAAGGAGACTGACTTTCAGACACACTGGACAATTGGGCAGGTCTGCGCAGCCAGCATGGACTCCATCTCTTTGCCTGTGTTTTCATATTCCGCTGGGACACAAGATAAGTCATATACAACTTGTGAACTAAAATAAAATGTTAAGGCTAACTCCCCCCACCCCCCACTGGCTGACTGAATGGGCCCTCTCATGACCAAAGGAATATCCTAAAACTAAATTGCCTGCCAGGAGGAGGGAGGTTACACATGCTTCATCATGCCCTCCTCTCTTCTTGGGGACATCCTTTGTAACCCATTAACAGGCCTAAGGGTGTCCAAGACAAACCTGCAGGTCCTCAATTTATACAACAAATATATGTCTGATGGCTTATCTCTGATTAAGAGCTTCTTATCTTAAAACATTCCAAGCCTCTAGACAAAGCTTCATGTCTTTAACCAATTATAAGTCAAAGAATTTTTAAACCAACCTATAACCTGTAAGCCCCCCACTTCAAGATGGCCCACCTTTTTGGGCCAAACCAATGTATGCCTCCCACGTATTGATTGATGACTTTATCTGTAATACCTGTCTCCCTGAAATGTATAAAACCAAACTGTAACCCAGCCACAGGGAGTCCACTTGCTTCTTAGGAGTGGCTCAGGGGTCTTGGTCCTCAAATTTGGCTCAGAGTAAATCTCTTTAAATTATTTTACAGAGTTTGGCTTTTCTTTTTCTGTTGCCAAACTGCTCACTTTATTGTTAATATTTTTATTTTTATTTATTTATTTTTGAGACAGGGTCTTGTTCTGTTGCCCAGGCTGTAGTGCAGTGACTTTATAGCAAACTGCAACCTCAGACTCCTGGGCTCAAGCGATGCTCCCGCCTCAGCCTCTTGAGTAGCTGGGACCACAGGCTCGTACCACCACTCCTGGCTAGTTTTTCTATTGTTTTTAGAGATGGGGATCTCACTCTTGCTCAGGCTAGTCTTGAATTCCTGACCTTGAGCAACCCTCCCACCTCGGCCTCCCAAAGTTCAAGGATTACAGGTGTGAGCCACTGCAGCCAGCCTATTTTTTGATGCCATGGCAAATGGAAGTTTTTGTTCATTTTCTGTTTTCCAGAGAGTTAGAAAAGCAACTGATACTTGCTTATTGATCTAGCAACTTGGTAAACTACCTTATTAATTTTTAATTTTTCTGTCAATTTTTTGGTGTTTTCTAGGTACAAGCACATCATCTGAGAACAATGAGTTTGGTTTCTCCTTTTTCTAATTTTTGTGTGTCTTATTGTTTTATTACGCCAGCTGGGACCTGCAGAACAATGATGAGTGGAAACTGATTCTAGGCATCCCTGCCGCATTCCTGATCAGAAAAGAAAGCTTCTAACACTTTACCATTGAATATGATATTTACTCTTTATATTCCTAACTTGCTGTACATTTTAATCTCAATAGGTGTCAAGTTATTTTTGTGCATCTATTGAGAATATTATTTTTTAAATTTCTTTAATCTATATGGTTAATTCATTAATAAACCTTCTAATGTTAAACTGAAATGATCTATTTCTTTTAAGTTTTATAGAACTCACCCATAAAAACTGCCCAGGACTGTTGTTTTCCATATGAAAACATTTTAACTAAGGATTCAATTTTTTGAATAGTTTTCTACCTATCCATGAATCAATTTTGTTTAATAATTTTTCTGGATGTTTCTTCAAAGTTTTAAATATGAGCATACTGTTTTCTTTTACTATCTTTTATTATTTTTCTTGTTTAGGCAAGCATGAAAATGAGATTTATTGAGGAGAGAAAGACAGGATTATAGGGCAAGAGCACGATATAGGTTTATAGTGCGTGATACATACGCCACAGATGACAACTGAACCCATTGTCGCAGCAAAGGGAGAGCCAAAGGAAAGGCAAAGAGAGGGCTGTTTTCTTTTACTTTTTTTTTTTTTTTTTTTTGAGACAGTCTCACTCTGTTGCCCAGGCTAGAGTGCCATGGCATCTGCCTAGCTCACAGTAACCTCAAACTCCTGGGCTCAAGCGATCCTTCTGCCTCAGCCTCCTGAGTAGCTGGGACCACAAGCATTCACCACCGTGCCCGGCTAATTTTTTCTATGTATATTTTTAGTTGTCCCACTAATTTCTATTTTTTCAGTAGAGACGGGTCTTGCTCTTCTTCAGGCTGGTCTCCAACTCCTGAGCTCAAACGATCTGTCCACCTCGGCCTCCCAGAGTGCTAGGATTACAGGCATGAGCCACCACCACACCCAGCCTAAACCATTCTTAAATTATAAATTGGGCATCTTTAGTAACCTACTCTATTAATACACAAATGACTGTCTTGCTTTTCATATCAGTGGCCTAAGTGGGGTGACTGAGTCCTGCCTGCCTGCTTTTGTCAGCCCAGTCCAAAATGTCTATCTTCCTCCCATCATCACGCCCACCAGGCATCCCTTTTTGTCTTGGGCATAGTTCAGTGTTCAAGGTCCCCTTTGACTAAGAAGGTAAAACTTAACCCCAAACTAATTCAGCCCAGAGCAGATCATAGTCGGAGGAAGTACAAGGGCAGATGGTACCACAAACAACCCTGACCTACTTAACTATTTTGCCTGCCACCTGTCCTGTCTCAGGCACAAGGCACTCTTTTTCAGTGTGCAGGTCCCAACTGGCTGGATTTCTGGGCCATGTACTGGGCCCAGTGCCTTTCTGGCCCACCTCCACCCAGACTGGTAGGGCTGTGATAGAGCTGCTGGGTGGTGAGGAAATCACACAGGAGGAGCTGGGGTTAGACCTCAGGAAGGACTTCGCTGGTTTCACGTGGGCAAGATGAGATGAGAGTTCAGTATCCTGGGAGGCTTGGGCCCCCTGGGGATGTGAAAAGAGGAGATGAATCTCAGGGGAATGTTTCGGTGACCAGGGAGGAAGGTTGACCACCTTGCCGATGGTGCTACATGATGCCTGTAACTTTCTGTCCCAGTCACTGCTTGGTAACTGTGTGTGTGTGTGTGTGTGTGAGAGAGAGAGAGAGAGAGAGAGACAGAGAGAGAAAGGGAGAGATTGCTTTATCTGGTACTTTGCAGTTTACAGAATATTTTTCCACCATTTAACCTTTCAGCCTCAGTTTTCTGGAGTAAAATGAGCATAGCAAATCAGCACTTTAGAGGGTTACTGGGACGTGGGATGAGACCATATAGGCAACACAGCACAGAGTGGAGATTCATGACCGGCGCGGGAGGCAGGGCCAATGTTACTGTCCCTGCTTTACAGAGGAGCGACCTTGAGACCGAGCGCCTGGTTGAAGGTCACTGGGACACAGGGAGCAGTGGATTTGGTCTGACGCGCAGTCTAGGTCCCCACCCACCAGCACTGAGATGCGCAGAGGAGTGGGGCGGTGCTTCCGCCAGGGGGCGTCGAGCCGGGTGACGTCATCCTCCTCTCCTCGCCGCGGGGCTGGGCGGGGGCTCCTCCGGGGCTCCACCCGCCTCCGGCTTGCGGCCCCGCGTTCTCGCGGTTCTCGGCTGTTCGCCAGGGGCAGGGACCCACACTGGAAATGGCAGGGATGGGACAAGTGAAGCTTGATTCTCGAAGCTTCCAGGGTCTGGAGGAGTGGGAGAGGGGAATAAACATGGGCGGGAAGGGGCAAGGAATCGCCTAGATTGGGGGGTATGCCACCATCCTGAGGCTCGTCCTAGGAATGCCTCGTGATTCCCCGTGTCCAGGCTCTCCAGCACTGACGCCCTAAATTTCAAGTCCATACATATATTGTCATCCTGTATTACGGAAGAGGAGTTGGGGCCACAAAGGGTGAATCGTCCAGGGTCACATAGATGGCACATGGAGGCCAAAGATGAATCCCCGGCTCTGAATCCAAACTGGTTGTCTCTTCCTCACCAAAAGGTCTGGGAGAGGGCAGAGGCCTTAGTGAGGGTCCTGCTGACTCACATTTAGCACTCATCTTGCAGTCTGGAACCAGAATGTCAACCTGCTTATTTCCAGGAAGCACTAGGCCTGCCAGGGCAGGGCCTGAGGGAGCACATTCCCAGCCCCTAGCACCTACCAGGAAGCCGGATCATATTGAGATGGGCTGGAGGAGCCCAACTAGGACCTAAGGCCACTGATGAGTTGGGCGGTGGGGGAGATCTTCCCATTTCCACACTCTGCCAACTTGTCCCAGGAATGAAATGAGCCTCAGGATATGGATAGACACTGACAACCTGCTCTCAAGGCAGATCTGCTGGCTGGCATCCCTGCAGGCAGCCACTCTTTTTCTTTGTGTGTGTGTGTGTGTGTGTGTGTGTGTGTGTGTGTGTGTGTGTGTGAAGACTCAGGTTTCAGGCAGGGCCTGCTGGCCAGAGGATAGGGTTATTTCTTTAAAATGATTCTGCATTTCTCTGCTTACATCCATTTTGAATTATCATACCTTAAACTCAGAACAATTTATTCCAATTCCTGGATTACACCTGAGCTTTCATTTCTGTTTTCCATGAAGGCTGTTGATTTTACTGGGACTCTTAGCTTTTTTTTTTTTTTTTTTTTTTGAGACAGAGTCTCACCCTGTTGCCCAGGCTAGACTGCCGTGGCATCAGCCTAGCTCACAGCAACCTCAAACTCCTGGGCTCAGGCAATCCTCCAGCCTCAGCCTCCGGAGTAGCTGGGACTACAGGCATGTGCCACCATGCCAGGCTAATTTTTTCTATGTATTTTTAGTTGGCCAAATAATTTCTTAATATTTTAAGTAGAGACGGGGTCTTGCTCTTGCTCAGGCTGGTTTTGAACTCCTGACCTTGAGGGATTCTCCCGCCTCGGCCTCCCAGAGTGCTAGGATTATAGGCGTGAGCCACCTCGACTGGCCGACTCTTAGCTTTTTAAGAGTGTTTAAGACCCAACACTTCACCATAAAAGATTAAACAACACAGACATCCCTGCATTGCAATGGCAGCCACCCTAGGGACAGCAGCTGTTTTGAGCAGAAATGTCACAGGGAAAGAAGGTGATGACCAGCACCAAATCAAGGCAGTCAGGGATACCTGGCAGATTCTCATGCTCAGCCTTCCCTACCTTATAGGAAGCAAAGTGCTAGGAGGTAAGTGGGGAGGTCCTGTAGGGGTGGCTGCTGCCCCAGCAAAGGTGATTTCCCACAGAGCGCTCGCTTGTGGTTGAGGGCCGCCACTGCAGTTGGACAGGCCTGGAAGGGCTTTTCCTACCCACGTCTCAAGTTTATAGGTGAAAACAAGAGATCAGGAGAACAGAAGTGAAGTAAGGAAACCAATTTTTTGAGCATTTGCCATTTGAAAATTTGAGGAGCAAAATATTCTAGTAATTTTCTTCAACATCTATTTAAGTACAGAAAGGGAGAAAGTGACTGTATCCTAAATATATTTTTTTTCTCCTTCAAATCAGTGCTGGGTTTGAGAGGAACCTACTTAACATCTCATCTCTCTCCCATGGGCACAGGCAATGAGTGCCACCACCCCACTGGAGTCAGGCATGTGAGCACTGTGAGGAGGGATGAGTTCCACCTTGGGACAAACAGATGCAGTGAAGCAAACATTTTCTGAGTACATCTGGGAGCCAGGTATAACAGCTTGAAAAGGCAAAAAGTGCACCAAAAATAGACCCTAACCTCAAAAATATGACAATCTGATAGCTGGAGTAAGGTAAGAATATAGGCTGGGCGTGGTGGTTCACATCTGTAATCCCAGCACTTTGGGAAACTGAGGCAGGAGGATCGCTTAGTGGCCAGGAGTTTGAGACCAGCCTGAGCAACATAGTGAGACTCCATCTCTACAAAAAGTTAGCCAGGCATGGTGTCATGCACCTATAATCCCAGCTATTTGGGAGGCTGAAGTGGGAGGATTGCCTAAGCCCAGGAGTTCAAGGCTGCAGTGAGCTATGATCACACCACTGTACCCCAGACTGGGTGACAGAGTGAGACCCTGCCTCTAAAACAGAAAGAAGAAGATAAGTCACAATGTTACGAAAGCTGAGGGGCAGAGAAGAAATTGTACAAACTGGCTGGTATAGGATCGCAAAATGCTTGGGGAAACAGACATATGCTCCTGGGACAGGGACCAGCATATCCCTAAATTTGTTTTCAGATTATTCTTGTGCCCATGTATGTGACAGATTGGAAGGCCTGGGAGGAAGTCCCAAAAGGCCAGGCAGGAAGCGGTGCATGGACCTGAGGAAGAATACAGGATCCCTGAGGGGTGGCTAGCGCTGAGGAAGGACGCCAATAGGGCTCTCAGGGTTTGGGTACAATGCGGAAGTCAGGGGGACTGTGGGCCAGAAGAGGAGAAAAAGCCCTCAGGCTATGTTTCAGCTTGATTCACTGCCAAAGGCCACTGATAACTGGAGGAAGGGTCCTCGGGGAACCCTTCAGCTTCGGAACCTGATCGGAAAGGAATACCTTGTTTTCTCCCACCTCAGATACACACTCTGGTTAGACAAATTAGCATGTGGACTTGTTCCCAGTACAATGGTATACTTAGCAACCCCATTAGGGCTCAGAGCTCATCAAAGAGCCTTAAACATGTGCTAACAGCCCTTAATGAGGCCTGAAGCCCTCAATTAAGTTGAACTCCTGTGGGAAAGGAAGCCCTGATGAAGGTGGCCACTCAGTAGCACTCTGCTGGTCGGAGATCAGTGAGCAGCCACGCTGAACTTTCTGCCTCGCTGAGAGGAGTCTGCCCCCCGGGTGGGGGCGGGGGGCCAGAACTCTGCTCCCACCTCCAGTCAGGAAGGCATGCTTGAGAAGTGGGTCCCAGTGTAAGGACCCCCCATTGAGAAACTCCCATAGCCCCACATCGACCCGCCCCCTCCCTAAGTCAGAGTTTGGGGTTGAAAAGGGGAAGGTCTGACTCCAATGTGAGGACACATAGGCCCCTTGTTGCCCAGGAAGTCTGGCAAGCTGAGCTTTGGTGTCAGGGCACAGTGCCAGGTAGGGGAGAACCTTCAGGCTCAGTCTCTTCCTGCCCAGTGGTGTGGGAGTACGGCCAGGAGCTGGCCACTTCTGCAGCGCTCGTTCCTGGGCTGAGGACAGAGTGGAGGGGGTGGCAGTGAAGAATAAGGAAAAATGGGGAGCTGTCTCCACCCCCACTCCTGTGAAAGAAGGAATGAAGCAGCAAAGAAACACTTGGCCTTTCTCAGTCTGGGCCAACAGTCCCCACGTCCTGGTTCCAGGCCTGCCCCTCCCCTGTGGCCCCAGCAGGGGGCACTGCAGCCCCTCTGAGGCCAATAGGCCTCCTGCCCTCCCCACCTTCCCTCAACCCAGGCCCATGCCTGGCCAAGGCCCAGCTGGGTCATGCTCATGCCCCCAGACTCAGGCTGCCAAGCCCTCTGCCCTCTCTGGGGCATGAAACCATGGCTAGAGGACATGGGGAGCCGTGGAGAAAAAAGAAAGGGTTTAATTAGAGAGCCTCTGAAGGCACCTGGTTTCTTTCAAATATAAAAAAAGGCAGTAAAATAGCAACTGTACAGGGTGCATGATGGGTAGGAACTGGGCAGGGGGAGCTGGGAGGGGCACATGGAGAGAATAGGGGAGGAGGCATGTGGGGAGAGGGACAGGGAGAGGGGCGGAAGGGAAATACCAGATCAGACCACACAACGGTCAGTCCTGACCCCTAGCCACCCCTGGTTACAGACAGACACACACATACTCTCTCACTCTGTCTCTCTCTCTCTCAGCCCAAGATCCTCTGCTGCCCTGTTCAAGCAGGGATCAGAGCCAAGTGTGGAGAAACTCAAGCAGATGCAGACACTGTGCCCCTCCCTTGACTCTGACCCTCAAGCCCACAATGTCCCCACTGTCCGTCCACAGAGGCTGCCTCCCCAGGGCCTGGACATCCAGACCCAGCACAGGCCATGAGAAAGAAAACCTCCAGACCACCCCTGCCCATGCCCGGCAGGAGAAGGAAGGGGGAGGAGGCAGGCAGGCAGTGCAGTCCTTCTCTCCATCCATGGTCACACAATTGCCCGGAACAGGAAGGAGAAGATAGCCCCCAGCGCCAGGCCCAAACACAGAAAGAAGGCCATGATAGTTCCTGCAGTCTCTGCCTCAGCTGGCTTCACTTTCCTAAAGGAGGAAGGGCAAAGTTACCTTAGGATGGCCCCTGCCCCAGCCCAGAGTGGGGAAACGTGCCTGAGTACCCATTCTGCTGACTAACCCAACCTGCCTTCATACCGTAGCCTGGCTTTTCCCTCCTGGGGGAGCATGTACTGGGTGCTGTCTTTGAACCTCCCCTGAGAGCCCCCTCCCACATCTCCACCTAAGTTAGCTTGGGCACCCACTCCTCCACTAGCTACCCCTGCCCTAAGCCTGGGGGCCGCTCCCCAGCCATCTCCCCTCTCAGCTCCAGAATCAGGGACTCTCCTTTTGCCCTCTCTCCTTCAAATGAGTCCCCCACTAGAGCTCTAGAACCTGCCCGATGCCACCAAGTTCCCCAGCCCAGCCCCACTCACTTGGGCCCAAAGCACATGCAGAGGCTGGCGAGGTAGCCGTTGGAGAAGGCAAAGGCGGCCATGAAAAAGATGAACCAGGCGTCGTGCTCAAAGACCACAGCGAGGTAGTGGCGGGGCTGCACGTTGCACAGCAGCAGCAGGGGCACGAACACCACCCGGGCCAGCACCAGGCCGGGCAGCCAACGACTGTCCTTCCCAGGCTGTGGGTATCAGGCAGTGTTTCAGCCTGGGCTGGTCCCCAGGGCACAGACAGGCCCCCAGGGCTCCATCTGGGGCCCTTCAGGACCTGAAAGAAACCTCAAAGCCTGGTTACTCTTAGGGGAGTACTGACTTGGTGGGGGGTGGGGGGCACAGTGAAACCTTCTGGAATGCTGGAAATATTTTACATCTTGAACTGGGTGTGTATGCAAATACATATATTCATTACGTTGTACACTTAAGACTTTTACACCTAACTATACATAAATTATGTCTCAACTTGGAAAAAAATGGTCCACTTACCACCATACTTTCTGGGTCTCAGACTGGACTCTCCCCTCCCCCAGGGACCTAGCGAGCCCTTCCTCCACTTACCCACATTAAGACAGCGGTGAGGCTCCGGCCCAGCCAGTCAAAGATATTGAAAGTCAAGAAGCAGGACACAGGAATGAAGTAGTTTCCTGGAAGAGGAGGAGGAGAGTAGATTAGCGGATGGTTAGCAGGCCCCGAGAGACAGATATAGCAACCCTGACCCTCACTGGGCTTCAGCTTCCCCAGCAGTAAAATGGAGAAGATGCTTCCGGCCCAGGGAAGTATAAACGGACCCAGGAAAATCCAGCTGGGGAGAAGGTAACCCAAGCTCCCTCTCACCCCTACTCCCAGCCCGGCTCAAGATCCTGTCTGTCTCCATCCTGGGAATCTGTGGCATCCTCACCCCAGGCGCTGGTGCCCGCGATGCTGGACTTGACCTCAACAGTCACAGCGGGAAACATCCCAATGGTGATAGTGAAGATGAAGCAGACAGAGAAGGCCAGGACTGAGATCTGGAGAGAAGGGCAAGGGGATTCACCCAGGTCCCTGTGTCTTCATCATGGCTGGGCATTAAAGAACCAAGAATCCCACCCTTCTCTCTCTCACATACACACACACACATACATGTACACACACACATGAAAGAATCCAGGAGAGTGACTGTCTCAAGTCTGAAAGGGAGGAGATGGGAGGCAAGGGAGAAGGAACAAAAGGAGAGAAAGAGGGTGCGGGGTAGAGGGTAGGACACCATGCCCTGCGTACGTTTTTGAGGATGGCTCTGATACAATGGCTGTTGTTGGTGGGCCCAGAGTTGGAGGCTGAAACCCCGGACTCCTCTTTGCCTGCTCTTGGCTCCTCTCCTGGGGAGTGGCAGGTTGTGGAAGGACCTTCAAGTTGTGGGGAAGACAAAGCAACAGGAGATGACACAAACATTCCTGAAAAGGGCTGGGATTAGTTGGAGGTGGACACCTCCTTTGCCAGTCCACAGCCACACCCTAACCCTAGTCTAGAGCTCCCCTTCAAGTCCCCACACCTAGAGACCCATGAGGCCTGACCTCTCCCAAGAGCCTCAGGTCATGTTGCTCCCTGCCCAAGAATCTGAACTTGCCTCCCACCGCCTTTGGTCCAAATGCCTCAAGTATTCAAGGTCATCCAGGATCTCCCCCCATTTTACCTTTCCCAGCACTTATTTCCTGCTGTCCCCTCACCCCATCCCTGGTCCCCCTGTCCTCTGGCTGAGGGCTACCAGGTAAAACAGTACACTTGTTCTTGTCCTCTTCGCTCATGCTGCCCCCCTCCTGGCATGCTGTCCCCAACCCAGCTTCCTCAGGCTCTGCAGACCTTTGCTAATGAGGTCCAACTTGGTCTCCTGCTCCCCAGGCCCTTCGAGCTTGAGCTGCTGGTAGTAGCGGTAGAATTCCTATCAAGCAAGGGAGACGGGAGGTGGATTCAGAGGCAGAATCTTCAGAATCCCTGCCTCCCCCAGGCTTCAGCCTCTGAACACCCTTGGTCTGGAACCCCAGACCTCTGGGACCCCAAACCCCAGCTCCCCCAATTTGCTCACCAGCCGGGGCAGGCCCAGGTAACAGATGATGGTCAAAATGATAACGACACAGGCTGTGATAAAGTAGCTGAAGGCACTTTCTGACAGCTCCGAGCCACCTGGGGGTGGTGTCAGTGATCAGAGACAGGCCCCATCCCCTCCCCCCTACCACTAGGGCACCAGGCAGATGGACAGCAGGACTTACTAGCAATGGCGCAGATCATGGCCACCGAGGCGAAGAAGCCTGCTAGGCCCTGGCCACTCATGATGGGGGCCGTGTAGCTGGCGGGCAGGAGGCCAGCCAGTCCGAACAGGCTGCCCTGCAGGATGGCACCAAATGCTGGAGGAACAGGGTGGGCATCAGCAGGGAGCTGGGGCCGGCAGTCAGGGGTGCCTGTAACTCCTGCTTTATTCCCAGTGAGTCTTGACACAGAGCTGCCCCTTTCTCTGTACCCCCCAACTCTGGCCCAGGCCTGCTCAGACCACTGAATCCCAAGTGGCCCCCACAGCATCCACTCCTTTGGATGGGGGGGGGGACGGGCCCACCCCAGCCTGACAGCATGTCTGAAAGAAGGGCAGGGGTATGTGGGAGGTCTCAGCCTACCGGGCCCCTCCTGGCTTACAGTTAATGAGCATGATCTTGACCATGGTGATGATGAAGAATGGCAGCGCATCCAGATGCACCTTCACCAGGATGGCAGTGATGAGGAACACCAGCAGGATGGCCACTAGGCTGCCCAGGATCCTCACTGACTGGGGGATCCTGCCAGGAAAGGCCAAGGGTGGCAGAGAGGTGTGGGCAAACCCGCGGCCCAGCCCAGGGGGTGCAGGAGGCAGCAAGGGTCCAGCGGGGCTAGGGCCGGGTGCTCACCTCTGATGCAGGAAGGAGTTGAGGCAGGTGAAGAGCAGCAGGGGCAGCATGGCACATACAGTCATGACATTGTTGAAGAGGGCACTGAGAGAGTTCCGGGCTGGCGAGGCTGTTGTGGGGGCAGCCGAGGCCTGGATGTCTTTGCTCAGTCTGGCAGTGACCAAGGACACATTCTGGGACATGTCCAGGCGGTTTGTGAAATACTGTGTAGGTTACAGAGAGGAGTGTTGAAATCTCTCTGTGGGCCCGCAGGTACAGACTCAGGGACCCGCAAGCCCAGTGGACATGCCCCCCCGGAGCCCCGTCCCTCCAGTCTCACCTGAGTGGCCGTCACAAAAAAATTCCAAGGGAGCAGCGTCCCCAGACCCAGCATGAAGAAGATAAGCCAGACAGCCTTGTATCTGGGAGAGGAAAGAGGGGTCAAGTGACAATGACCCACCACCCCACCCCCTTCCTAGATCAGTCCTGGGGAAGCTCCGTCCCTCCCTGCCTGTCAATCTCTCCCGCTGTCCCAGGGCACAAGGCATCTGTGTTTGTGTCCATGTACCTGTGTCTCTTATGGGGGTGGGTGAGGTAGGGGGCTGTCCTGGGATACGGAAAAGGGCACACAGACCACAAAAAGGTCAGCTGGAACTCAGGGAGGGGGGCTGGGTCACAGAATGGCATGGCTAACAGGACCCTGGTTCTCAGTCCTGGAAGGCCCTGGGGACCCTGCAGTCTGGGAACCAGTGTGACCCACACATCCGGAGATGGTTTTGGAAACCCTGCTAACGGGCTGGGGGTGGGCGGGTGAGTGAAAAAGCAAACAAGTGACTTCCACCCCCACTAGGCAGGCTGGAAGTGATTATGCAGTCTGGGCAGGGACTGTGTGGCTCCCTGAGGAGGCCTCTGAGGTTGAACTCTCAGACCATTCTGGACCTAGAAGGGGCAGGCAGGCAGGGTGCCTCAGGGCAGCTGGGAAGTGAGGGAGCTAGAGCTATTTTCTCCTGGCCCAGACAGAACTGGTTTTGTAGGTCATACCACCCAGGGCAGGCCAGGAGGTATGGGGCCACTGGTCGTCATCTGAGCCCCAGAGCGGTAAACAAGGATTGCTCAGCTTTGGCCAGGGCGATGCCCCAATCCCTACACCTCAAGGCTTGTCGGGGACAAGCCAGCTTCCCCCAGGTAGGCCTTGCCTGCAAACTGAGGAACCCCAACCCCCCATCAAGATCTCCAGATGTTTCTGCCATGCCCTCCTCACAGCCAACACCAGCTTTCTTCAGAGATGGCAGGAGAAAGCCCAAGGTGGTGAGGAGACACGTCTGGCAAGGGTGCGGGGCCTGGACCACTAGCAGGCCTCACCCAGGGAGGGCCTGGCAAGCACCCTTAGCGGGCAGGTCTGAGTTATTACAACAGCAGCTGCAAGTTCCACACGTACATACTCCCCCTGAAGTAGAGAAGCTAAAGTCTTGGTTCAGAGTCCCAGGTGCAGGGAAAAACTCCCAGCCAAGGGCACACAGGACAGATGGTTCAGAAGGGGGCCTAGGAAGTAAGCAAGCAGTGCGACCAGGTGGACGAAGATGGGCGGGCTTCAGGGAGCTGCCCAGGAAAAGTGAGGCTGGGATGGGCGGCCTGGGATCAGAAGAGCGGAGGCAGTGAACCACCTGGGCCCGCACTTACTGTGCCTCCTAAATTCTCTCCCCCGCAGATAAACCCCCGTGAAGGGATACTCTTACCTCTATTACACAGGTGGGGAAATGGTCCCAGAGAGATCGAGCAAAGTGCTCCAGGCCTCACAGGCAGAAGTGGCCTAGACTCACAGCCTTTGGCACAGGAGGGCAGTGGGGTGGGCAGAGGGGATGTCAGGGGTTTGGAGGCCTGAGTTGGAGGGAAGGACAGAGCCTGATACTCGGAAGGCATTTTGGACCTTCTAGGCATCACCTCCTCAACTCTCTTGGGTCCCAGACCCCTAGGAGAAACTGAATCATGCTACCACCTCTTTTTCCAAAACACATATTCACGATCATAACTGCAAGTCCAACTTGAGGGTGTTTGGGCTCCAGATGTAGGGAAGTGAGAGGAAGGTTAGATCAAGGACCAGAGTGGGCCAAGGTCATCTAAGGTAGAGGCCCCAGGGCAGTTCTGCCAGATGTGCTCTGGAATGAGAGGTGCTGCCAAGTGTCTCCCCACAGTGGAGGTGAGAGGAGCCGGAAGCTGCTGACTGGCTGGAGAGCAACAGTGGAAACACTGACAGGCCAGGGAGGGGCCGCTGCCCACCCACCTGGCCCTCCCCACAAACACCCCAGCCAGCACCCAGCCAAGGCATGCACGGTCCCGCCCCTGATGCAGACCTCACTCACAGCAACTCCAAATTCCAAGGGACACCACACCTAGCCCCTGGAAACCCACTCCCTGGATCCACAGCCCAGGCCCCCTCCCTTACCTGTCTTGAGGCTGGTGACTGGTTGTCATGGTGATGGTGTTTTCAGCTTTGCCTGGTTGATAGCTCTCTCCCTCTGGTACCTGCTGGGGGCAGAAGCAATGTAAGGCTTGGTCTTGGCCCTGCATCCCCACAGGCCTCCTTTGACTCCTAGGGGGAGGAGGGGGCAGGGCAGGCAGAGCAGGCAATCTGAAGAGTCCAGCAGGACCCCTTCTGGACCCTGCCCCTCAGGACCACTCGACTTGACCCCTCACCGGCCCCCTGGCCCTGCAGACCTGTCCCGTTGGGCCCCCCTGCCTGCTGAGGCTCTACCTGGCTCCCGGCCTGGCCGCTGCCACTGCTATTTTTATCCAGCAGCCGAAGCAGTTTATAAGCTGGGAAACAGGCGGGTGGAGAGCGGGAGGGAAGGAGGAGGAAGTATGATTGAGAGGGAGGGAAAGACAGTCAAAGGCGGCAGGGAAGAGGATGAGAGCGGTCAGGGACAGTGATGACAATGGACGGAGGGAAACAAAGTGGAGGAGATGGAGCAGAGGGTAAGAGGGAGCAGAGGAGGAGGGCACCAAACAAACAGATCTGCAGAAGCAGGGACTACAGGGATGATGACTGAGGCCAAGCCAGACAGGCCTCTCCACCCTCCCTGGGGAGCTCCTAGATTCTTGGCTTGGGTGGGCTTTGGAGAACATGTCCCCTCCTAGGGGCACACACACCCCAGCCTCTCTGCCAGTGGCACTTAACCTTTCTTTCCAGCCACTGCCCAGGGGCTTCCTAGTTGCAAACTGATTTTCTAGGAAAATATTTCACAATGGAAGTGGGGAAATGGCCCCTCCCACAGTCCAGCATGGTCACTCCCCCCAGTCCTGGCCCCAGGCTCACCCAGTTCCCCCTTTGTTCCTCTCTGTGTCAGCCCTAGGCCCCTGTCCTCTTCCTCTTTCTGAGTGACCTTGAAGGGAAGATTGGAGGAGTGGAGAGCAGAGGCTCTAACTTCGTAGTCTCGAAGCTCCTAGCCTGCAGCCTCAGCGTCCCTCTCTGCTCCCCACCTGTGTTAGGCGAGGCTCCCTGGCACCAGCAGATTAAATAGCTTTCCTGGTGGATGGCATGGGAAGCTAGGCAGACATGCACTGGCACATTCCCCACACGAAGACTAGTTCTGGGACCAGGTCTCGCCGTCTGGGGCATGAGAACAGGCTTCCCCGCCCTCCTGTAGGCACTCACCGGACCCCCAGACTCGCCCACAGAAGGGTCGGAGCAGAGGGGGCCTGGGCAGTCTCTAGGAGGTGCTCCTAGTCCAGGTTCAGGCAGCAAGACTTGTCTGCGGGCTCCTGGGTGAGGGTCCAGAATGAAAACGGTGGCACAGGGCATATCAGGAGAGAGTCCCTTAGTTTCATGGGGCCCCATTCTGAGAACCTCACAAGTGAAGAAGCAGAAGCACAGCTAGCCAGGAGATAAAAGGCCACCGGGTAGGTGGGGAGATAAGAGAACAAGGAGGCTCAGCAGGGGAGCTGAGGCAACAGCCTCACAGGTGCAGCCACGGAGCCAAGCCCTGCCCTGAGACAAACAAATGCAGGTGGCCACCCTGAGACCCTAATGGGCTTTTCCTCCCCTCCTGGGGTAAAGTCCAGACTCTCCAAAGGTCTTCCTCAGCCCCCCAGCCCACACCTGGGTTGTAGGGCAGGGAGGGGAGGAGTAGACCCCCACACCTCCAGATGGAGGCATAGGATCCTTCCAATCATCCTCTCAACAAATATTTACTGAGGGCCTCAGCATGACAGCTAGGCACTGTTCTAGGCAATAGGATCTAGGGATGAACAACAGTATTTACATTTTCTAGAGGGGTGGAGGCAAGGGGGCCCCACTGGGGTAGGGGGTGGGGGAGAAAAGTCCTAGGTCTCAGGTTTTCTAGTAGGTAGTAGGGAGGGCACCCCACACGAGCTTCTCACCTCAGCACACCCTGTGCCCTGCCCCCCCACCCCCAGGCAAGGTATCCTGGCAGTTAAGAGCAGGTGCAGCTTTAAGCCAGATGGGGGACTGGTGTGGGGGTATAGCTCCCCTTCCCCTGGGTAAAACTGCCTTAGGCTTAGAGAAGAAGAATTTATTTCTGCCCTCCTCCCGGCTTTCTGTTCTTAGCAGTCCCCACTCCAGTCCTGAGCACACTCTGACTCCATAGGCAGCCCCGTCCTCCTGCCCACATCCTAACACTCGGCTGGCCAGCCTAGATGTTCTGTTCCTGTCTGCCTTTGCCCAGCAGCAACCAGGGATCTGATAGCAGCTCAGAGAATCTGGTATCCCTCCAGGCACGCCCTGGCCTGCCAAGATGGGGCCCTGAAAGCAACCACCACATTGAGCACCACCCTATTCCCAGGTTCCCAACACTTCTCATGCACCCCAGCTTCTGGACACCCTTGTGGTGGCATCAAATTCTGCACTTCCCAGGATTCCATATGAGGCCAGCCACTACCTGCAGATCCTCCCCTTTTCCTCACAACCACCCATAAACTAGTACTAGATTACTGCCACTGAACAGATAGGGCTGGCTGAGGTTCACAGAGGTTGACTCACTTGCCTGAGGTCACAGAGCCTAGTGAGTGAGGGAGCCAGGATTCAAATTCAATATACAGCTCATTCTAGGTTGGGGAGGGAGGTATAAAGGCTGCTTCTCAGCTAGCCCTGGAAATTGGGAGATGGGGGTGGGGGACTCTGCTCCAACTAAAGGGGAGAAAATGCGGTGGAGGCTAACATCATTCCTACTCTGTGTTACCTGTAAGATAAACTTGTAATTCATGATTAGTGTGGAATTGGATAGGCTTTAGTTTTAGATGCTAGACATAGGTACAATTTGTATCTCCTTGTTCATGGGAGGTTAGAAAGGAATATCCTTAATGGATGAGCTGTGGGGCCAGTTCTTCCCAAGTGTCCGAGGCTTTTACCTTCTCTGTTTTTTTTTTTTTTGAGACAGAGTCTCGCTCTGTTTCCCGGGCTAGAGTGCCGTGGCATCAGCCTAGCTCACAGCAACCTCAAACTCCTGGGCTCAAGCGATCCTTCTGCCTCAGCCTCCCTAGTAGCTGGGACTACAGGCATGCGCCACCATGCCGGGCTATTACCTTCTCTTTTGTATAAGGAGTTGGGGGGCTAGGTGAGACTTTGATTTTCTTGTAACATTTTTATACCTGGCATGACTGTCATGCATGAGACACCCCACCCCCTCGCCATCACACACTCGCTAGCACAGAGAGCTTACACAGGCAGGACAAGCTGGGGGGTCTGGAGGTTAGTGAGAGAAGTAGGCAAAGGCCACGGGGTTGGAGAGAGAGCTCGGAGAGGGGTAAGGGACAGAGGTGTAACCAGCCTTCACTCACTGCTGCTCTCCTCTGGTAAGAAAACCTGGATTTATGTGTCCTTGTCCTTTCACTTACTCACACTCATAGTAAATGAGTAAATTAGGACGCGCCCAGGGAGGAGAAGCCAGTAAAAGCCGAGGTTTAAAGAGACAGCTCCTCCACCTCCATTCGCGTGCCTCCATTCTCACCCCTCACCTCATCCCCCTGACCCAGCACAGTCAGCGGCGCGGCCCCTCCCCTATACCGACAACTAGATCGGTCGGTATTAACCGTCCACTCGCTAACCCCCTGCGGAGGTTAGCGTGACCACGCGGGTTTCAGGCAGGGAAGCAGGCTGCCCACGCCGTGCTCGGGTCCTGTCCCCGCAGGGTCCCCAGACGCCCCCAGCCGGTGCACGCCACGTGCTGCGCGGCGCCGCAAGCTCCGCACGCGGGAAGCGGAGTGACCCACCTGGCGTCCTCTCTCATGGCCGCGGAGCTGTCAGGTCCGGCCTCCCTCCCCTCGTGGCAAGCAGGGAGTGGCGCCTTCTGCCCCGGCCGTCCCCAGCTCCCTAGCCCCACAGCCCCCCAGCTCCCCAGCCCCAGGCACCTGCTGGAGAAGGACTCCTTCTTCGCCGAGATCGGCGTGCTCTGCCGGCAGCTTTCCGCGCCCGCCTGAGCACATTCAAACCCACCCTGGGCTGGGCCCTCCCGGGCCCAGCGCCGGCCACCATTTCCCCCAGCACCGGCCCGCCCCCAGCCCCGCCCCCGGCCCGCCCCTGCCACTCGCACAGCGGCTCTGCATGCTCCGGGGCCTCCACGCCAAGACCCTGCGCCCCTAGGGGCCGCCAGTTCGCGTTCCTATTTCTGTAGATCGACCTCTTTGGACGCTGGCACACCAGAGCCTGTCCGTCATGTGGGGCACATGGGGCTAAAGGGGTACAGACCCACAGTGGGTACCCCTAGTCTCCTCCGCGCCGGATTACGCATACTGCTGCAGAATGCGTCTCGGGACTCTCGCGTCTACAAACCCTCTGCTCAGACAGGCCCTGACGTCCCCATTTCCACACAGCATCTCAGATGTTCCGTTATCCTTCCCAAACCCCGCCCACTCCACTTTTCCCTCACACTGCACCTATTTTTCCAGCGTCCCCCTTTCAATGCCACCTTCTTCCTTTCAGGCCCCTCCTCCTTTTCTTTTACTTCAAAACTCCCTGGGCACCCCCCCCCCCCGTCCCCCATCCGCATCTCTTGTTGGGATCCCTCCAACTTAACTGTTCTGTGACCTGCACGGTGGGCTTTCCACTTCTGACACATACAGACCTGGCCACAGACACACAAATGCTACACCACCCACAACTCTGACTGGGAAGGCATGTGTGGCTCTGTGTGTGTAAAGAGGGGGTAGAGGCACAGCCCTGTAGCCTCTTCATGAGTCACCCTTTCTAAATCCAGCACTTTGGAAAACTGAGGCACAGTTGGGAATAGGAAGAGAAACAGCCAGGAACAGCCTTGCATCCTGAGTGAATCCCATTGTCCCAGCCTGGAGATGTTCCTCAGAGGCGGAAGCCTTGCTGAACTCTACATCCTCCACTAGCTGAGGAGGAAGGGTGTGGCGTGTTGAGGAGGTGGTCTGTCATGTACATCCAAAGGATCAGGAAGGACTGTCGTTTGTGTTGGGCAATCAATGGGGTGGGGTGGGATGGGGGTCACTCATTGCCCCTACAGCAGCACCCAGTGCCAGAGGACGATCCAAAGGCTAGTGAGGTCCTAAGGAGAGAAAATCCAATCCAGGCTGCCCACCTCATCCCCAGCTACCCAGAGGCCTGTCCCCTCCAGAAGCTATAGACACTGATTAACAATCAGCAATAGACACTGATTAACAATCAGCCCCATAGGGATAAGTAGAGTCACACCATCTCCCCGAGAAACAGACTGGGCCCTGAGGAGAGAGGTAGCTTTTCACTTAGGGTAGGTGGTTTCTCCCCAAGCTACTTCAGAGAGGCAGAGAGGGTGTCCCCAGCCTTCTGGCTCCACGCTCCACAGAAATGACACACATCTAACCCCCCCAGCCCTAAACCAAACAGAAGGCAGGAAGACAATATTTTCCTAGGCGCTGCCCCATGGCTTGAGAGTGGTTTCATGTCTGTCTACAACCCCCTGATTCCTGCCCTCATGTTTGTCCAGTCTCTCCCTCTTCCTCTCCTAGCCCTCCTCTCCCGTCTTCCTTGGCCCCTGCATCTCTTCCCACCTTCCTTTCCCCGCTCTCTGAGCCTGTGGGGGTGCCAGGCATAGTTGTCAGACAGATCTGCCAGACACCTCCAGGCTGGTGGTCAGTGGCTACAGTTGTGTGCAGACGGGGCTGGAAATGGAAGGAAACCGGAGGGAAGTGGTGAGGGTCCCAGGCCAGAATGGAGAAAGTTGGTTCCTCTCCCCACCCCTGCTGGGGCCTGGCAGGGCTCAGCAGATGGCAACAACCAGGGCCATTATTGTTGGAGAGAAGCCCATCTGGCACACACCCTGCCTGGGCCCCCAGCCAGCATCCACACCCCTCCGGAGCTGCCTCCCTAGGCAGAGGCGGTTGCTGGGTGCCAGGGCCCTCTGTTGGACAGCCCCCGGAGCCCCAACTCAGCCTTGCCCAGAGTTTTTCTAGCCAAACCCTGCCAGTCCTCTTCACCTTCTGCCCAGTCTTAGGGTGCTCTTTCTCCCTGGGCTCCCTCAGGCCCCTGTCACAGGAATGGGGTGGGCAGGGCTGGTCCAGCTGCACCCCCATTCTCTACCCTATTTGGGTCTGTGGCTTGCCCCAGACTCCCTCCTCTCCTTTGCAGGCCCCACGCATGCCTCACCACCTCACACGCAGTCCTATCCGTCCTGAGGCCTGTGTCTTTTCAGCTGTCACCAACAAGCCATGTGTTTGCTCAAGTGTTTGCTGGCCTGGAGGTCTGTCACCAGCACTGTCTATGGTCTCAGTTGTGTTTGTGACTATATTGCCATGGCTTCAGGGCAGGGCTGGGACTATCGAAGAGTCCAGTGTGGCACTGGTTGAGGCTCAAAATTTAAAGAGGTGCAAAATTTAAGGGGGCGCCAAAAAACGCAGTAACCAAGATAAATTTTAATGCAATGTCTAAAAATCAAAGTTAATGAGAAGAATCCATGATGAATAAAACATCAAAATCTTAAATAAAGGCAGGTGTGTACACAGGGTGGGTACAGGATCAGGGTTCAAGAAGACTTAAATCTTTGTTCACTAGGTCTGGGCTTAGTCTTCTAGCTTCATTTCCCAGACGGCTGCCCACTACTCCCAGCTTCTGCTCTGGGCAGGTCTCTGATCTTAGGGGCATCTGTACGCCCACCTCACCCCCAACTCCCCAGGGGCCTGTCCTTCCAGAAGCTATAGACACTGATTAACAACAATTACCAATAGACACTGATTAACAATCAGCCCCATAGGGATAAGTAGAGTCACACCCTCTCCCCAGAGAAACAGACTGGGGCCCTGAGGAGAGAGGTAGCTTTTCACTTAGGGTAGATGGGCTCTCCCCAAGCTACTCTCCCCCACTCCCCTACCCCCTCGGCTGGAGAAGGGCGGCGGGGCGGGGGGAGGGCAGGGAGGGAGGCAGTCATCTAACTGCAGGCTTTCAAAGTCCCAGAAAACTATCCCCTCCTCCAGAAACCGCAGATTCCGGCCCCACTGATAAACTCTACCGGAGTAAGTCCCCCTACGCCGCCAGCGGGCCCCGCGGGGCAGCGTGAGAACCGCGCAGGCCCCGCCCCCACCCCGCCAGGCGGCCGCCCCGCGGCCCCCGCCCCGCGCACCTGCTGAGACTTTGGAGGCGGCATCCGGACTGGGGCGGAGGGATGGGGCAATTCCCAGGCTGGCGGGCCCCTGGCCTCTGTCCCTCCTCACCTCCGAGCTGGGGCCGTAGCCATGGCCGGAGAGCGCAGTCCGCGCCGGGCCTGACCGATCCCTGCCGCCGGGCGGGAGAATGGCTGCAACGGGCGATCCCGGGCCCTCCCCGCGCTCCGCGGCAGGCTCTGTCCGGCCAGGCGCCGCTCGCGGCTCGGGGGCGGGGAGCGCTCCAGGCAGCGGGCGGGAAGCGAGGCCCGAGCAGGCCCAGTGGGAGGGGCTCGGCGGGCCTGGGAAGGGTTGCCGGCGCGGCAGGTGTCTTTGGGTACCCGAGAGCACGGAGTGGATCGAATTTAGGGGCCCAGAGGCTCGGAGCCCCTTCATTTCGCCCTTTCCGAGAGGGGCGTGCACGTGCACTGGCTTTTGAGGACTCTAGAAGGAAGCAAATAGGAGGTGGGTTGAGGGGTGCTGGCGGAAAGTCACGCAGGGCTGGGATGGGGGTGCAGAGCTCTGGTCTCACTTCTTAGCCCAGCCCTGGCTTCTGACAAGTGTGGGGAGGAGATGGGGTCCCGACAGGTCTCTGTATTCCTCACTATCTTCCCCTGACCCTAGATAGAGCCCAGGACTCACTCCGGGAGGAAGGATTAATGCCTGGGAACAATAAGCAAATTACCCGGAGGCTGGCATGCAAATATGTCTAACAACTCTTATTTGACCCCTGAGGTGCCTCCCTTTGGGCAGGAGGAAATGATGAGGGGAATTCTTTGGGTGACTCACCCACCTCAGACCTCTTCTAGGGTGGAATGTCTCTCAGGGCACTGCCTCCCAGAGGGGCTGCCCACAGAGTCCCTTAGCAAACAAGTCTCCCTCTTCCCACCACCAAGAGCTGAGAAGTCTCCAAACCGACTCCAGGACATTTTCCTCCCTACTGTGAGCTAGCCAGCCAATCTTCCTTGGAGACAGACTCAAGACCTTACTGGGTCACAGTGTAACATACATACTGAAGTTAAGCTCTAGAAACAATTTCCAGGCTGTTATAACTGAGACCTACAATGGAATTGGTAGCAAAAGAAAGGCTTGCAGTTGTCCTCTCCCCCCACCCACCCCCCACCAGCTGCCTGGCCACCGTAAACTGTCTTGCAGGGCAGGAATCTGGGTGATTAGACTTTCAAAGGCATCCAAAGAATTCAAATTAACAAACATTTATTGAGCACTTGCTGAGTGCAAGACTTTAGGGACAGGTCTGCCTCCATAGGGAACCAAGGTCTTATTTTAAGGTAGGTCCTGAGTCTGGAAGACGGTCTCTGGATTCAATTCTCATGTCTCTTGACCCTAGGTTAAGCACTGTCCCTCACTGGAGCTTGATGTCCCCATTAGCAGGGGTTGTGGGGAGGTCAGTTCCCCTCCCCCCTGAGGCCAGAGGTGATTAGGAGAGATCTTGGGGGAAGGAGGGAGGAGCAATGATCAGTTTTCTGCTAGGTACTTAGCATCCTTCCAGAAAGACATTTCTGCTGGGAGTGGGGAGGCATTCTGGGTCAGTCCCTTCTCATGCACAGCCCCCACTATATCTTCTGCCTACTGGGCAGGCTGAGGTCAGTGCTGGTGCCAGGACTGTCCTGCTCCAGAAGAAAGCATTTTGATGGATACAGCTGCTGCCAGGACTCATGGCCTCACTTTTGGGAGCCTAACCTCTCCTTCCTTTCCAGGTGGTCCACTCTGGAGGCCTCCCCAGCATCCGTCGGGCGTCGCTGGCTGAGAATGAACAGCAGACAGCCCAGCAAAGCCTCTCGCATGTCCTGGGAGCCCAGGCGGCGGGCCAATCGGCGCAGCAGGGGCAGGAGGTACTGGCGGGCCAGGCGGGCAGCAGGCAGCAGCAGGCGGGACAGCAGCACTCGCAGCAGCAGCGGGAGCAGCGGCGCGGGCATGGTGGGGTCAGTGGGTCAGTGCCTGTGTAGGCAACCCAGGCTTTAGGCTTGCACTTCCTGCTTCCGCCTCACCTGGCAAAGACACGGGTTGGGCAGGAATTCGCCCTCCCATCAGTTCACAACTTCATACTCCCCAGAACTCAATTCACGGATCATTTTTGCTTTCATGAATCTCTTTCTCTTGGCAAGGTAGCTGGGGCAGGAGGGTTTTCAGCATAGCACAGATGGGGAGACTGAGAAGACAAGAGTAAAGCAGGAGGTGGAACCACCTACAGCCTGACATTCCCAGCTTCTTCGGGCTTCTCCTGTGCCTTGGACCTTCTCATCCTCTAATCCTCCCCTCCTCTTGCCTCCTTGTCCTCCTCTGTCCACCAGGGATTCCCTAACCCTTCCCTCAATCTGGCAGGAGTTCTTCCCCAGGCAATTTGAATTTTTCTTCTGGGGGTTCTTGATCCTCCCTGACCTGACTCTCCCTGCCCTCCCAGTCCCCTACCCCGACCCATCAGTGGCAGCTCTCACCAGTCAGAACCGTTGCTCAGAATCAATCTCTGGCTGAATTTGCCTACAGTTGAGATAGCTTCACTGCATACAGCACAGGGTAGCCCCTCCCAGCTCAGCCCCACCAATTGCAGCTTGCCCGGGACTGGTGGGGGGAACAATGAAGAGACAGCTGCATTCTGACACCTGGTATATTGAGGGGAGGGGGCAGCTGGGCTGGCCCCCTCTTCCAGTCTGGGAGGAGAAGAGGGGATGGAACATATGCCAGGTTTCCCTTGCTGGGTACAGACCTCACAGTTGGAACCCAGACTGCAGTTTCTAATTAATTGTGTTATCTTAAGCATATTGACTTTTCTGGGCCCCGTTCCTTCCTCTGTTAACTCAGAAACTGGGAGTAACTGGAAGGAGTAACTGGAATGCGACAGTGTATGAGACCCACTTGCCCAAACCTCAGAAGCAGTAAGTCTGCAGCCCACACACACATCTGAACACCAGGCATGCTCAGAGTGGCTGATGGAGGGAGATCAGCACCCAGGCAGGCCCTTGTGGGCCCTCCTCTGAGGACAGAGATGTGGAGGCACAGTCTGCAGTTGGACACAGCTGGGTGGCATTCCCATTCCAGCAGGAAAAGGGGTGCACACTTTAGGATCCTCTACACCTACTTCCCCCTCCTCAGATTAAATGAAATTCTGTGACATAATCAGGTTTATCTCAGTGAGTTTCCAGCTTGGGTTTTATTTTGTTTTTTTAATACTGCATTCTCCTACTTCATAAAATGGATATAATTCCTGTCTTGCTGGACTCAGATGAGAAAATGACTATGAAGTGTTTTGTAAACTTCAAAGCCTTGGGAACATGGTCATTTATCACCATCCCCACCTCCAGTTGCCATTAACATCATCATCACCACCATCAGCAAAGACTTTAAAGAAACTTACAAGATCAAAAAGGCCTGTCCCACTTCTGCCCAGAGGAAGCAGGGCAGAGGAGCTAGAGAGTATAGATTTATAGTCATAGTCTTCCTCTCCTTCCAGTTGTTTCCTGAGGAGGTGTGATGGCCATGTGCTCCCCCAGGGCTGTGTGTGAGACATATGTTGTGAATTCACCCATATGCCAAGTCTCTGAGTTCATGATCTCACTCAGTTCTCACCACTACCCTGTAGGGTGCAATTGTTACAACCAAATGAGGAAACTGAGGTTCAGGGTGGTTAAGCAATTCATCCAACTCACATAGCAGATAAATGGCCTCATCTTCCCCCTGACCTGCTCCTTCCCTGGGCTGACCCATCTCTGTAAGTGGCAATTGCGTCTTTCTAATTAGTTACTCAGGCCAAAATATTGGGAGTTATTATTATTATTTATTTTAGAGACAAGGTTTTGCTCTGTTGCCCAGGCTGCAGTGCAGTGGTGTGATCATATAGCTTACTGCAACCTCGAACTCCTAGGTTCAAACGATCCTCCTGCCTCAGCAAAGTTTTGGGACTACAGACGTGAGCCGCTGTGCCTGGCAGAAGTTATTCTTGACTGCTCTCTTCCTATCACAGACCACTACCTACATTAGCAAATTCGGGTGGCTCTACTATCAAAATATTCAGAATCTCACCACTTGTCACTGATGCTACCCTGACTACCCTCATCTGAGCATCCATCATCCTTTGCCAGATTTATTGCAGTAGCCACCTGACTGGTATTCGTTTCCCTTCTCTACATGGTGGCAGGAAAGATCCTCATAAAACATGATTTGCTGTCCTTCTTCCGCTCAAATGGTCCAATGGCTCCCATTTCACTCAGAGTTAAAGCCAAAGGCTCTAACCATGACCAACAAGGCCGTGGGTGACCTGACTTACCTTGGCTCCCTGATCAACTTCCAGTTCTTGCCTCGCTCACTCTGCCTTGGCCACACTGGCCTCCTTGTGTTCTTTAACTCTGCCTCAGTACACAGTTAACGTTGCCTCAGGCCCTTGAACTGTAAAGGAGGAAAAATATTGCTTCCTTCTACCTTTTTAGGTTCTTTGGTTGGTCTACAAATTAAATTGACATAAGAGAGATTAACAGGAGAAAAACAATTTTAATTACATATGTATGCATGGGAGTCCCACGAAAATATGAGACTCTCAACTGGTGGCCAGATGATTGAGGTTTCTATACCATCCTGAGCTACAGAAAGGAGTAGGAGCTTGGGGCTTCTGGAGGGAGATGGAGGCAAATTCTGGGGGAGCGAGAGGAAGAAATGTGTGGTGAATAAAAGTTACCTTGTTATTCAGATAAAAGTTTCTGCAGCTGTCTTCCTAATACAGACACCCTTACTAATGAGAATTTTCTATATGGAAATTTATTTTCTAAAAGGGCAGCTTTTCAGAGCTACTCCTATGTCAATAGTTTCTCAAAATAACCAGTTTGAAATAATATACCAAAGAGGTATATTTTGGGGTGGCATATTCTGGTCTCCTACAGTCATTCTTTGGGATGGTGTGTCCTGAGCCCCAATATTCCCCCATCTAAAACTTCCCCAAGACGTTTCACATTCTAGAAACTGGGTTGGTAGATTGTCTTATAACCCATTAAAAAGACATTTCTGGGCTGGGTGTGGTGGCTCACGCCTGTAATCCTAGCACTTTGGGAGGACAAGGCAGAAGGATCTCTTGAGGCCAGGAGTTTGAGATCAGCCAGAGGAACATGGCAAGACCCCGTCTCTACAACAACTAAAAAATTAGCTGGGCATGGTGGCGCACACTTGTAGTCCCAGCTATTCCAGAGGCTGAGGCAGGAGGATCACTTATGCCCAGGAATTTGAGGTTGCAGTGAGTGAACTATGATGAAGCCACTGCACTCTACTAGCCTGGGTAAGAGGCAGACCCTGTTAAAAAAAAAAAAAGGCCTTTCCATAGAAATTAAAGAAAAGCAAAAGTTAAAGTTAGTGATTGGAGCAGACTGTAAACCAGTTTCTTTTTCTTTTTTCTTTTTTTTTTTGAGGTAGAATCTTGCTCTGTCACCAGGGCTAGAGTGCCATGGCATCAGCCTAGCTCATAGCAACATCAGTCTTCTGGCCTCAAGCGATCCTCCTGGCTCAGCCTCCCAAAGTGCTGGGATTACAGGTATGAGCCACCACACCTGGCTATTTTATTTTACTTTGGGGGGTGGGGAGAGATGCAGCTTCTGATATAAACCAAAAATTTGCTTCCTTAAAAAAAAAAACCTTTAAATATCCTCCAAACTACACAAAATCAATCTTTTCCTTTACCAAAAACATATGGATATATCCTCATACCTTATAATTTTCCTTACCAAAAATATTCCTTAGTTTCCTTGTGTACTTTGCCTACAGAGCTGTTTCCCTTATTATTTCAAGTAGTTTTAGTTATACATTTTAATTAGAATTCTTATTCCTTAGTAATCATAATTTCTAGGGAAAACTAGGAAATAAGCAATTGTGAACTGTTACACCAGCATTCTATAGATTGCACCATTTCATAATTTCTAGAAGAAATATGTGCTTTTTCATAGTACGGTTTTAATGTGGCAAAGGACATATTTACTACCAGACCCAAATATCTTTAGTTCTTTTGTAATAAGAAGCCAAAAGTAGATAAACTTATGTTCAGCAATTAATGTTTCAGTATTTTATCTTGTTTGGAAATGATTTAGATATTCAATGAACATCCATCATTTAATTTAACTTAGTATAACTTTAAGGGGGTATATTACCAAAGATATTTGGGAAACCTTTTTTTTTTTTTTTTTTTTTTTTTTTGAGACAGAGTCTCACTCTGTTGCCTGGGCTAGAGTACCGTGGTGTCACCTAGCTCACAGCAACCTCAGACTCCTGGGCTCAAGCGATCCTTCTGCCTCAGCCTCTCGAGTAGCTGGGACTACAGGCATGTGCCACTGTGCCCAGCTAATTTTTTCTAGATATTTTTAGTTGGCCAATTAATTTCTTTCTATTTTTAGTAGAGATGGGGTCTCGCTGTTGCTCAGGCTGGTTTTGAACTCCTGATCTTGAGTGATCCACCCGCCTCAGCCTCCCAGAGTGCTAGGATTATCGGCGTGAGCCATCACGCCCAGCCTTTTTTTTTTTTTTTTGAGACAGATTTTCACTCTGTTGCTAGAGTGCCATGACATCAGTCTAGCTCACAACAACCTCAAATTCCTGGGCTTAAGTGATACTCCTGCCTCAGCCTCCCAGGTAGCTGGGACTACAAGCATGCGCCACTATGCCCGGCTAATTTTTTTATATATATATATTTTTTAGTTGTCCAGCTAATTTCTTTCTATTTTTAGACGAGACAGGGTCTCGCTCTTGCTCAGGCTGGTCTCAAACTCCTGAGCTCAGATGATCCGCCTGCCTCGGCCTCCCAGAGTGCTAGGGTTACAGGCTTGAGCCACCACGCCTGGCCCTGGGAAACTATTTTTAAGCAGACATATTAGAAAACATAATTATTGTTAAAAGGTACATTTGTAAACTTTTATCCTGCTTACATCTATTTAATTCACTTATTCTTAACAATTATGCTTGGATTACTCGTGAAAATTTTATGAAACATTAGACAACGGTAGTCATCATCAAGTTATTTCCCTGTTAACTATTTTTACAGCACGTGCATGTTGGGCAAGTATCATGAAAGAAAGACCGAAAAGTTAAACACATGGGATTTTGTTTTATTTTGTTTTATGGCTGGGCTTAATAGGTAAGAAGTAATTAACACTACACTTCTACTTGCGTATTTGTTCTTAGATTGAACTCATAATTAATTTTATGATCTTAAACATCTAGTACAGATACTATAAACACATTTGACTAGTGAACCCAGTAGAATGACAGCTGTGTGTCCACACTATATTTAATACTGACAGCTCTGAAGGCATATCCATTTTTACTAAACCAACAATATTGACTAAAGATTACCCAAGGCATGTGAACTTGAAAAGCATTGGGTTAGTTTCTATACTTCTGAGAGAATACTTAATTTATGTAAGTGCATACTTTTAAGCCAATTAAACAGAGCTCCTTTACAAATTAATTTTGGCAACACCATTTGGAGATATTAATAGAAAAATATATGGGACTGCAAATTGGTGCAACCTTTGTGGAAAAGAATTTGGAGATTCCTCAAAGAGCTAAAAATAGAATTACCATTGATCCAGCAATAGCATTATTAGGCATCTACCCAAAAGAGCATAAGACATTCTATTATAAAGACATCTGCACCCGAATGTTTATGGCAGCACAATTCACTACTGCTAGGTCGTGGAAACAACCCAAGTGCCCGTCAATTCATGAGTGGATTATTAAAATTTGGTACATGTTCACAATTGAATATTACTCAATTTTAAGAAACGACAGTGAGCTATCATCACTTATATTATCCTGGATTAAGCTTAAGCCCATTATTCAAAGTGAGGTGACACAAGACCTGAAGAATGGGCCCTACTTGTACTCGCCATCAAATTGGTTTTGACTGATTAACATTATGGTGTTCAAATGGTGGTAGTGTTCACTAGGGATTTGGGCGGTGGGGGGTGGACCCACATCAGAGAGATGTGGTGAGCACTATGAAGGGGACGGGCATGCTTAAAATGTATTTGGGGATGGGTATTAGGGGTCTCAACAAGGGGTAGGAAATCCTCTAAAAAACTGATTTATGTGAATAGCTGTACAACTTGGTAAATTTACTAATAACCATTTAATTGTACACTTAAAATGGAGTAAAGACATGTAAATTACACTTCAATAAAGAAAAAAAATCATATGCCTCTGTGTATTAATTGTGACAACGGATTAGAAAGCACAAGTAAAAATACGCTCTAAATATCCAAATTCAAAAACACTTTCTGCTACTCTCTGCATGACATACAACACTGTGGTACTTTATTATAATAATGGCCCCAATGAGTCACACTTCCCTGTGTCCACATCCTTTTAGAATGTAATACTGTTGTTCCTCCACCAAAGGAGCCATCTTCTTGAAAAGAGCTTTGCAAAGACATCTAGCAAACATGTTCTTCTATTCTCCATGGTTTGAAAAGAGTCAAATTTTAATGTCTTAAATACACACGCAGGTGATCTAAAACTGGTCTCTTTAAATTGTTTTCTCTTTATTTACAAATACATAAGAATTTCAAAACACGAAACTATAAAGTCAGGACTCTATTTGTGGAGTCCGCTAATTTTTTAATACTGCAGTCCCCAAGCATCTGTCCATGGCCTGTAATTATCTTCCATGAAACTTAGTAACAGCAAGAGGCGAACTGGCAAAGCTTCATCTGTATTTACAACTACGCCCCTTCCATTGCTTGCATCACTGCCTGAGCTCCACCTCCCACACCCCCACCTGGGTTGGTGGAAAAATTGCCTTCCATAAAACCGGTCCCTGGTGCCAAAACGATTGGGAACCACTGTTTTAACACGCTGACTGCTATACTAGAAAAGATTTTTTTTCTTTGGGGCCACAGTGTTTTATTTAAAAATTAGAACAAAAACTTCAAAAACAAAATGATCCTTCTAATATAATGAAAAATTTCGGTTTTTATTGTTTTGTTTTTTTTTTTTTTTTTTTTTTTTTTTGAGACAGAATCTTACTCTGTTGCCCGGGCTAGAGTGCCGTGGCGTCAGCCTAGTTCACAGCAACCTCAAACTCCTGGGCTCCAGCGATCCTCCTGCCTCAGCCTCCCAAGTAGCTGGGACTACAGGTACACACCACCACGCCCAGCTAATTTTTTCTATATATTTTTAGTTGGCAAATTAATTTCTTTCTATTTGTAATAGAGATGGGGTCTCGCTCTTGCTAAGACTGGTTTCGAACTCCTGACCTTGAGCAATCCACCCGCCTCGGCCTCCCAGACTGCTACGATTACAGGCGTGAGCCACCGCGCCCGGCCATGTTTCGTGTATTTTTTAATAAAAAAGTAAAATAAAAACTTGAAAATTAGTAACGTAAAAAGCAATGAGAAAACTTGAAAAATATTTAATAAAAGTATTTTTCTTGACTTGTCAGGCTTAAGTATAATTTAAAGGTAAACATAAATAGAAAAACAAAATTTGTTGACTTTCTTTATTCTACATTTTTTAAATTATTTTGCCAATATTAATTGTAACAGTAAGAGCATCAACAAGTAAGATTTTCACACGTCAACAGCAGGGTTTTGCCCAGGCTTTCCTTTATGAGGTCCCGAGCTCAAAACTAGCATGAGTTGAAAACAACTCACATGGTAGTTAATATGTGAATACATTACATGAAGTTCTTGATTTCAACTTTTTATGGCTTTCTTTTGTTCATAAAGCAGAACTTGATTGGGTATGTGCTGTCTCTACTTAAACCACCTATCTGTATTTGGTCAGCAAAAACATTTATTACTTAACATTTGCATTTATTATTTGCATATTCCTGTTCTGGGATGGAAAAATAAATGGAAGAGCTGAGCAAAGATTCCAATAATTCTCATTGCATAACCATACAAGCATGCATGGGAGATATTGCAGGTTCAGTTCAAGATCACTGCAATAAAACAAATATCACAATAAAGTGAGTCACACATAATTTTTGATTTCCTAGTGCATATAAAAGTTATGTTTAAACTATCCTGCAGTCTGTTAATTATACAATAACATTATGTCTTTTAAAAATGTATATACCTTAATTAAAAAGTACTTTATTGAAAAAAAGGACGGAGGATTAAAGATGGCGAATGAGAAAAGCCACCAGCCAGAGTGTCTCCGCAAAAAAGACAGATTTTAGAAGAAAGCGGAAGAAATAAGCAAGCAGACAAGCATACATCGGATGAGGGTCAGAAGGAGGGATTTCTGAGACCATGAGAGACTCCATGGGAAGAGGCTGCGGAG